>JABFQD010003188.1:0-13690 GCA_022817045.1 Psix sp. ZL-2020 | reverse complement strand
AATTTTTGTATTAATTCTTATTTATTTTGTTTCCATTCAGTTGTGAAAATTGTAATAACTTATTATCCTGAAGTTTATTATATTTTGAATTGTAGTATTCAGTTTCAGAGTTAATACAATTATCTATAAGTGATGCGTTTCGGGAGTTTTTCCAAAACCTTGTTCATGGCTCATATAAGTTAATTTTCTTTCCAACGTGTGAAAGCGTCTTAATGCGATAGCGCTTATTTTAACCTATCACGCCTTTTTGCGTATACAACTCATATAAATTATACTTGCGATATTTCAATACTTTTAGTATTATATTAAAGGTAAACTTAAATTCTTACTTCATTATTACTTACTATTTCATTGTCTCTATTTGTAATTTATTATTACTAGTTCAAGTGCTAATTTATTATAGACTTTCATTGCATTATTTGAAATTAAAATTTATGCTAAACTTGTTCTGATACCTAACTACAAGGGGTTAGGGGTCGACTGGGCTTACAATTGCACCAATAAAAATAGTACAATCTTAAACAGTTATACATAATTACTCTTGATAATTTTTCCTCTACCTTTTGCGCTGATCATTTGTACCACGTCTGAACCTAGCTCATTCAAAATTATGAAGAATTACTTATGTTCATTCTCACAATCACCAAAATTAATATCAAAAAGCGTCGAATACGTGAGTTTATGAGTTAGATTGACACGGATGTTAATACCGTGTTTAATCCAATGTATGATGCAAAATTAAAAACAACAATCAAGACTCTTTTCGAAGGAGACTCTCTCCATGGTCCGCGCTGACCCTTTAATAACCTCGAGATCCGACATCTCGAGACACATCCCTCTCGTGAGCAGACCACGACGCCTCCAGACGACACCTTCAGTAGAAGTTAATCCAAGGCAACCTCCGGACCAGGACCGACGCCACAACGACTCTCTGGCTCTCAGATTCCCGAATCCAGGCTGTCTTCAATCGTATAAACCAATCGGCCTTTTTCAAGGCCAAATCAACATTTAACCGAGAACCTAACCCACATCCCCTTCTATCCCACCAACTGTACACGATCCAAGGTCGAAGTGAAGACGCCGTCTCGGACGAGCCACCGTCGATCAAAGATCACCTTTTACAAGTAAATCTCGCCGAAAAAACGAACGACCACGGCTCCCCCTAAGGACAACAGTCCGCGCGCTCTTACGCGACCCCAGCTCCAAGCCGTTCGACGACGAAACGCACGCCGACGCGCTGTCCGGGTACGGAAGGAAAGAATCGAATTGGAACTTCGCGATAAAAAACTCGAGAACGAACTCCACGCGCTCCTCGAGAAGTTACCGCCGAAACCTTCTTCGCCGGTAAGCGTCGCACAAGTGCTCGCTAGGATCAGCGGCAATTCTCCCGTGAACCGCGCGTCTCCGCCACCGCCCGTTCAAAAGAGTGACTCTCCGATCACACTAACGAACGAAATCCGCAAACCGACACGACCAACTCGACCCGGCGTCTTACGAGGATTAAATTTTTAACTAAACAGACTGAAAGAGCTCTGTCCTTGCACCCTCGGCAGAGCAACCGGCCCTTGTCAGGGCCAACACCATTGTTAAACTAGAATTGTTATCTCGTTGCGTGTCAATTGGCGTGGTCAATCAAACGCAAGTTACGACCTACGTCAAGGTTTGTTATTCAGATAGTTTCATAGTCATTTTTCACTTGGGCGGAAAGAATTTCGCTTAAGTTTCAATAAATTGCCTATCACAGTATTAAAACTCGTATTTTTTCCATTTTGGACTTTTCTAATATGATTGACCGTTTTTGATTGATCAGATCATTTCCGTAACAATAGACTTAGACTTTTTAACTGAAAATAAATTCATTTTACGTATGAATTAATTGCAATTGTTTTTGATGATTGTTAAATTTTGGATGCATAAATAACCGTTACGTAGGTATGGAGACGACGAAATTTGACATATCAGATATTTTTAGGGGCAATTAATTAATGTCACTGTCAACTCCTTACTTCTTACCCTTCAAGGTTCTTGTTTATTGTGTGCCTCAAAATATAGAAGTTTCATATCATCTGTTAGTAAAACATTGACTCGTTTCCTTGAAACTAGTTCTATTAAAGATCGACAAAAAATGAAGGGCCAAAAAGTGCCAATAACGATATGAAAAGTCTAGAAGTTTGTTCACTAAAAACGTTCATTCTCCGGTCAGAAGAAGTGCTTAAGAAATGGACATTAGCGAATCGTCTGTTCATAATATACTAAACAAAAATAAGTATCATCTATATAAAGTTAAATTGACGCAAGAGCTTTTAGAAGACGACTTCGATCGAAGATGTGAAGGAAATATGCGATTGTTTTTGACATGCTTTTCTGACGAAGCTACTTTCCAATTAAGTGGAGAGGTTAAAGGGGCTCACTTTAATCAAACACCCCAATGATGAAAGGCGAGAGGATTCACTTTAATCAAGCACCCCGATAGTGGCTACCATCTCCGCTCGCGAAAGTAGGGGCGTGTGGTAATGTTTGGTGTCTTTATTTGTATTTGTACCTAGAAAACCTGAATCTACAATAAAAAATGTGGGTTCTCATTTGAAATATCAAAGTTGCCCCCGTCCTCGAGGGTGGGGAGTTAAGGGTTGAGAGTGGTACCAATCAAGAGCGCTTGGAAAAATATTTGGCACGTGTGTTTTGGTTTATCTATTTTTTCATGAAATTTCTATCCAATTTAAGCGTTTTCCAGATACGTACTATTTTGATAATAAATTTATTTTTTAACATTTATTTTTTACAACAAAATAATCTTGTTACAACAAGAGAGAATGATTTGAACTTAGTGCTTTTTAAATAAAAATAAAAAATATATACAAAAAAGACATTTTAAAAATTATAACTGTACAAAATGAAAATTTTAAAATCTACTCTTATGGTTATTACTGAAAGAAAATTGAAGTTACTTTGCTTTAATAATTGATTATTAAATCTTTTCAACTAAGCAGAATGTTTTGTTCCAGAAATTCTTTGGCACAAGTTGATTAACACGAGGCGCAAATGATAATTTTGGGACATCAACTTTCTTGGACCTATACACAATTTTGTTAATTTACAGTGCGGTTAAACCGCCAATTGTTTTAGTAATTGTACAATTACTAAAACGGAATTTCCAAAATTTTTATTATCTCTTAACAATCTAGAACATATTTTTCAGTTATCTTCAAAAAAATATAAACGACTATTTCACTCAAATAGAAACATCTCTTTATCATTATGTCAAACAAGATGATTGAGATTCTGATAGCATTATTAATCATGATTATTCTCGGCTAGAAACTGTGGATTGCGTATTATATCATCTCATTGCTGATCTAGTTATTAATAAAATATAAACTACTTGAAATACCAACATTGCATAAATATTATTTCAAAACATACTTGGTGTATGCAGGAAGAACGATTACTAGAAATTAATACAAAACAAGATAACTTAAACATTCAATTTTCAATATAAAATCAAAGGTAAAACATTTTTACCTTTGATTTTATATCATGTTATAAATATAAGAATGTAAAAGCACAATCAAAATGTGAAAGTACAATTTTGAAGTGAAGCCAGCAAACTATAAAAGCTGCCAAATTGTAAAACATTAAAATTTAACCATACTTTCTATATCATTGTTAAATATAATGTAATATATTTTAATAGTAGATGCAGTGTATTTTACAAAATATTTTATACTTAATTATTAATTCCCAAAAACCTTATTAGTTATGATTGCATTTACAATATTCCCCAGCCTTAATAAAAAATCATATTAATAGGAACAATT
The DNA here is from genome assembly GCA_022817045.1 of Psix sp. ZL-2020. Classification (NCBI taxonomy): domain Eukaryota; kingdom Metazoa; phylum Arthropoda; class Insecta; order Hymenoptera; family Scelionidae; genus Psix; species Psix sp. ZL-2020. The sequence goes on along the minus strand of JABFQD010003188.1, from coordinate 9,872 downwards.
TATAGCTTCGTCGACTCATTTGACATTAAATGAATTATAACATACATTGATTATAATTTATTTTATACTGCTGGTTTGCTTTCTTCTTTGTAATATGTCTTTGTGTGATGAAAAGAATTCTGAATGTTATTTTAGCGTTACTAAAATATTTTTTCTGATTTTATTTTTTCTGATATATATTAAATATTTATTCTGATTTTTTTTTTCTGATTTATCAATACATTCCATATATATTATTGTGAAAATGTAAAGAGTCTCTAATTGATCGTAAATTAAATGAATGATTCATAATAAATAAGAAAAAAATTAGATCAAGGAATTTATACTAGATTCCAAAATTACTAAAACACAGTGCCTTTATCCTTAGCATTACAATTGCAGCGATTGTAAATTGTAGTAACCTACTATGAAGCTATGAATGATTTGTTTCAATCTTACTTTACACGTTTAGTTCTTGATCTTGTCAATGGTTAATCTCCGCTTCGCTGTAAAATGTAGTTTTTACAATATTTAATTCATTGAGTTTATATTATTAATCAATTGTAATAACGAATCCAAGTTTTAATTATATCAAAAATATTTAAATTAGATGCAAATTATATTATTCTTAGATTGTAACGTTTTAAAGACCTAACAATCGGAAATAAAATTAAAATTCATTAATTAATCGTAATAAAAAAAGAAAACAAATCTGCAATATTTTAAGAAAAAGGGAAGCACAAAAAAATTACTCGACTATCACAAGTTCTGAAGCATGTAAATAAAGGCAAAAAGTATCATTACGTTAGGTGATTCCAAGCTTTCAACATTTCAAGCCGGACTTGAAATCCAAATTCTTGTTCTAAATAGAAATTGAGAAATCTTGCTATCTCCCTTTTAAGTACCCATAGGTGCGAGGAAGACATCTTTCTATATTAGTTTATTGAATTATGGAATTGTTTGCATCATAATGTTGCATAAAAATCATGCTGACAACTCTGTAATGTGAAAAAACTGAGATAATGTACTTAATGACTTTTGTTGGGAATGAATAATAGTTTTATTGGGATATTATTAAATAAACATAACTATACTATTAGACATAGTATTAACTATTAAATTATTAATTATTAAATTAATTAATTATTAAATGAATTCATATAATTAGAAAATATAGATTCCTTAAACCAAATTAACATATACCATTGAATAGGACTCGATTCAAAATAGTCATAGTATTTAACAGCATCCACAGTCTCTATAAAAGATCAATTTTATATAATTAAACAACTAAAAATTTATAACAAGTAAGCCCTAGTTTATTCAAAAAATTTTACCAGAGAATCTAAAGTCATGAATAGCTAATTCGGTAGATGATAAATCATATCTTCCAATGAACAGGTATAAATTGAAAGTAATTGAAAAGATATAACGTTAACCAATAAAATTATAAACGATCGTCAATTATTTTTAATCTAATGTTGATCGGATGAAATAATGTGGACAGACCCAGAGAGGGTGTTGCAGAGAACAATTATATATTCACATTTATAAAACTTCGGAAACATAACTCCCTATTGATGAAAAATCAATAATAACAAATAATTAAATGAACGCCAAATCCAAAATTTTATTGCTTAAAATAGTCTTCAATTACTAAGCGGTGCTTCAAAGATTCGCCGTAACCAGAGAAAAATTTAGTAAAATAACGATAAGTACAGAAATACTAAAAATCCAACTGTTATAAACAATTAAATAATAAACAAATAGATACAAAATCACAGCGAACGGCTTATGATTTTAAAGGGCTAAACATCAGGAATCAATTGATAATCAACTGTAAATCAGAAATCAATTTATTGGTTATCGAAATCAAGTGACATCGATTTCGCGACAGTAGAAGCCGCAAAACGTATAAAAGTAGGAGTGCGTAACAGTGAATTCCGTGGTTTCAGAGTCATCAGAGCTTACATAAATAATTCATCTTGTCGTACCATTCGAAAAATTGTCTCAAAGTGCCGCTGGAAGGTCTAACTCCCCATATCCGAGTAATTATTCACTCTATAAAATCGCATGTGTTCAAACGTGGGAGGTTAGACGTATATAGTCATCCTTATTTCTAACAGTATTTATTTAAACGAAATTTATTATTAAATATATCAATATCCGATTATAAGAAATAAGTTTTTTATAAGATATTATAGTAACTCAATTTTTAATACTCGCATCAATATAACTATAGTTATCTGGTCGCTTATGATCATTGAAATAACGAGCAATATCACACACACACAGGAACTATATTATATTATGATTCTGACATCCATATACAATGATTTGAAACTGAGAGAAACTAGCAACGAGTTAGGCAGCTTGAATCAACTCCACTCAGCTTGTAGAAAAATATTTGAAATTGCTTAAAGAGGTAGCAAAAGTTATAAGTAAAACGAATACAGTCACTATTTAACAGATTTAGTAGAAAACAAAATCAAATAGGCTAAGTTAAAAGCTATGCAAGAGAAGAGGCATCGATTAAGGTGAGGATAATCACCACAGTGACATCCTATCTTTACCAGAGTAATAAAGGACTGTGCAAAATCAGTGCAATGGCGAAAGATATTATTTCTTGAAATAAACCTAAATAATTAATACACGGATATTATATTACTATCTTCTAGGAGAGGTATTCAGAGAAGAAGGAACAGACTGTATCTCTCGAATTGCGATTTGAATTTATGGTAGACAATTTATTGAGTACAAAAAAAGACAAAAGATCTCGCCTCAGTACAAGTCAGCAACACAAAAAAAAGCTGCCTGATAAACTACGTGAAAGGGTTCCATTACGTGGTCCTGCGAGAAACTATGAAACAAATATTCGTGACGGAATATGATTTGAATCTCTAGCTGTTATAAATCCTGTAATCCGCAAGTTAAAGAAACGACGAACAGTAACCAGACAAAAAAATGCTATATCGTCAATGTTACTTTTATTAGTAAGTTTCTTATTTTAAAAGGTAAATTGTAACAGGTTAGACAACATTCTATCCACTGTATCCATCAAGCTATTTTTTTTTCAAGATCCAAATAGATGATAAAAAAAGTAATTTTTCTAGAAACCAGTATTTATATATACCTGCATGCAACGTCATATTCTTTGACCCTAAGAGTTTTGAGAACATATCTATAAGCATATCTTCGAGCATCACACTGAATAAATCACCGGTAAACATAGCTTCGTGATTCGTTAAAGTCGTCTTCAGTTCCTGCAATGTGTCAATGGAGAAGAACCGAAAAGAAAACCATCGCATAATCGAATAATATTAGAACACCAAAATAACGGAACGGAAAAGTAAAAATCATCATTAGAGAAGCTTAGCTGAACGTCAGAGGATCGACGTTGATAAACAGAGTAAAATTTTAGTATGATCCCCAAAAGCAGATAATTCCATTATATGACTAACGTACGTGTGATTTGCATATGACAGATGAATTTCCAATTAATATACATACAATAGCTTTTATAAAATTATTGGCGATAATTGCGTTAATTGATTTAAAATAATATTTTTATTTTAATTGAATCAATCTCGTCGATTTACAAAATAGTTTTTTTATTATTATCTATTTTCACCTTGTTACTTGTCAATTTTTCCCCTATTGATAAAATTTGTTCCTATCATTTATTGATCATTTAAATTATTTTTTTGTCGCACATGCACGAAAAAGTCCGTTTTCAAACTGTTTCACAGTCATAAAATCATCAATTTCGATCTAATTTCCTTTGCGCAAATATATTTAATGAGTAGGCAATAATGCTTATTTCTGTCCTAAAAACAGGGGAGAAAAATACAATGTAAATTTACTTCTGTCGATAAATATATATCTATATTCAATGCAGAAAATTTCATGTCTTCCAAAAACGTCATTGATATCGGAATGCGCGGTTTGTTGTTTTGTTTCTTAAATCACCGACGCAAAATAGATTGTGAGGACCGTTTTCAGAAAGACATCAATGTCCCGAATGAGATACTCGAAGAAGCCAAAATCACGCGCAAAATATGAGTCGACGTAGTAAAACTTCAAATCTTGATTGTCGACCAAAAATTACCGTGTCATAACTGCAAAAGAGGTGTTATTTTATTTCAATGAACTTTCGAAAACCTATGCTCCTTCTACACTTTGGTCCTACCTAGATATTCCGACAATTAAGCTACATGAAGTCTGGAAAAGTACACCAGTAGGCTACATAGGAAATTCGATGAAAAACAAACAGAGGATTAGAATCTTGATTACGTCAGTTATGAATCTAAATTAGGAAACTTCAAATAGGTCAGAAAGTCCTTTGTCAAAACGTGCAATTTTACAACCTATGTCGCGATCAATTACCACTGCAAACCCTTCAACTCCATGTACTGTAATACGAGATCCAGCAACTACACCAGCATCCGAAACTGGCCATGTTAATCTAAAGTTGCTCGGTTGCGATGAAAACAGTGATATTAATACCTCCTTCACTGGAGAAAAGAATATTAATGATATTAATTTTATTTTAAACTGAGATTAATGTATTTTATAACATTCACCAAACGTTTTAATGGGTTGCAATTTTTAGAAGGTACGATTAATAATTTGATCAAGAAGAATGTGATATATTGTTACTTGAAGACTAAAATATTAAACGAAAATTTGATTTTATTATAATTATAGACGATTACTTTAAAAATTTGTGTATTTTATGAATAAAAAGTGATTTTGTAATAAATAATACCGCAATTGATTTTTATTTTATTGTAAATCATTTTTTAATGCATTTTAAAAGCATACTTATTCAATCGGGGCCTCTACCCTTCGACCCTGCTAGATTGCTTCGCGAGAGTCGAGTTCGGTTTATTTACAATAAAAATTTTATTGTATTTTTTTCTTTTTTTTGTGCACTTGTGACAAAAAAATTGTACGTATCACGGGCGGTAAGACTCGACTCGTGGCATGGGCTCGCGAAGCCTATGTAGTCTCGTGTAGCCAACTTCACACTCGGTGAAATGACTGTCCCACCGCCTTTGATCTACGTAATCTACTATTATCATTCTGTCGACTATCAATATATTGGAGATGGTTTCCTAAGCGTTCGTCTTTCAGATTGGCATCTATTCGAAGTATTTTGTGCATTTTTTTTACATTAATTTTAATGTTTAGAGCAGTCAGAACAGTTATCTTTCTCATAATTAAAATCGAATAATGCACAGAATAACTTCAATTATTAACCATAAATAAACTTTTAGGGCCACGGCCAAGATACTATCCTGTCTGGACACTTATGATCCCAAATGTACAATTCATTTTCACTTTTCACTCGTCAAGAAAAACACTACATATCATTATCGAGCAGCCAAGCCATAATGATTGGCTTCATCTTTGTGAAGACAGGATCTAGACTATCTTGTTCAAGAACCCCAAATAGAAAGAGAATCTATAGCTTTGCTTTCACTACCCAGTCTTAATCTTTTGATATAGCGTTTCCTAAGAACTCTGGTCGCGTAGGTGTGCTGGTACGAACCAAATTGCTAAGGACTACAGTGAGACCAAGACTCGTTGCATTCTGTGTGATGGGGCTGTTGCTAAAGAACATCGAACTGGGAGCTACACTTGCCTGGTGTACTAGAACGCTATCAGAGAGGTGACCATAAAAAGGAAATTAGATTTCTTTAAGTAAATCTAAATCATTGCATAGTAGTGCAGAACATATTCTACACAGAAGAATGATATCGATGCGACAATTCTCTGTGAGCAATACTGTGACATTCAGGAGAAAAAAACTTGGATATCAGACAGTTCCGGTAAAGCAGCTCTCTGATTCTGCAAGGGCCTTTTCATCCAGAAGATTTAACCATCTAAATGCAAAGGATCCGTGTGAGCCAAGGTTAGCGATATTTATATCTAGGGCATTTATGCTGCACGCAGTGTCACATACGACGATTTCCAACATCTGTTGGACGGATTAGTAGACAGACTTTCTACTATTATAGCAGGTGACCACAACGCATGGGCCATCGCTTGGGGCAGTAGAGCAACGAACAGACAAAGAAAGTGTGATATCTTTTCTTTATTAGAGGTCGTTATACTAAGCCCTGGCTTTTCCTCGACATATACTCTCGACCAAAAGTTTGGAAACACTATTGAAAAAAAATATGTATTTCTCATGTATACAAGGATTGACATGAATTTCATAGGAAATTTATTTCTTTACTAATATGAAACATAGTACAACAATAAGAATTCTGACAATGTATACAGAAATCACCGTTACAATATGAACGAACACAAAAATAAAAAGAAGAATCTGCCCTTACTTTTGGTAACTGCTCTGACCAATCCTGGCATTCTTTCAACAAGTTTATCCAAATTTTCTTGTACTAGGGAAACCCATGCTCCTCTTAGCTTCACCCATAAGTTCGCAGCAGATGTTGGGCAAGCTGCTCCTATTTTCCGATCGAGATCTTCCCACAGAAGTTCCATCGGGTTACGGTCTAGTGATTGTGGTGGCCATGCCATGTTTTTAACACATCGTCACTATCAAACTTTTTCCCCTCTAAATATTTTCTGTAGAAAATCGAAGTATGTTTCGAGACATCATCTTGCTGAAAGACAAAACCGCGGCCGGGTCCTTTTAACTTAGAGAGAATCACATGACTATAACTATAACTATTTAAAATTACCTATAAGGCAAACCAAGCGATACCTGGTTAGATCAATGGCTTACTTCAGTTGGTTAATAATTTGCTAACCATAAAACAGTAACAATCCTTATGACAGGAAGAAATATAACGAAGAAGAGCACGTTGGCTGTTGGGAACAGTGACATCACTTCTAAGAGCTCGCTCAGATACCTCGATGTCTAGATCGATGCTGAATTACGGTTCGAAGAAGAGGCTGCAGACATTTACTGTCGTTGGTCAGTATCTTGAACTTGCTATACGCAGCGCCTGTCTGGACAATAGCTATGGCCACTATGTCACATGCCCGTACGATGATTACAGTTTATTCTATCATACATTAATCGTAGTCAAATGAATCAGTATAATACGCAATATTGGTTAGTAGGAAATCACAATTGATTAAAGAGAATCGACACCTAAAATGTCAATGTTTGGTTCCGTATATTAGGTACTCTAACAATATGCCCATACTTCATGGATGATAATAGTGCTAAGTTTAGCAATTCCATCTAAAAACCCATTGATCTTTCAAAATGCGATCACAATGTATCTTCGACTTCCAAACATGCTTTCGTCTATTTCGATATTATGATTTTGACCTCCTATTTATATAGAATTTCCAACAGTTCATTGAAAATAAATATTACGAAATATTTGCTACCAAACGTTACACGTCGCACTTGATATTCCAACATCAATCTTGATTGAGCTAAATCGCGATTGATTTAAGAATTAACAAAACCCAAAACGATAAGCACACCTTCCACATGAATATTTGAATACTTAAAAATTGTTCTTACTTTTGCAAACATTTCTGTATTTCAACGAGTAACAACACGTGCTTTTTTATTGCATTTAGATTTTTGTTGCATTTGACACCAATATAATAAGGTTTCACGATTCAAAGTCATTCACCACAATATATTTTGTAACGTATTTAAATATTTTATGATTAATTAGTAATTGCACAAACTTGTATCTTTCAAGTATTATAGTCATAAATTTAAGGAAAAGCATTTTTAAATATACCTAAGAACTATTTGTTTAAAAAAGAATTTGATAATATAAACACTCTTCTTTGAGATATTGATATTAATAACTAATATTAATATTAATTATGTACTAATAAAGTAAGCGACAAAATATTATTACAGATTTGTATTCAATAAGACAAAATACATAAGAGACTTAGAATAAAATATTCATTTTCATATGAGTCTGGATTCTAAAGAAATGCCAAAATTTCTTGAGAATCCGCATTAGCAATGAATGAATTTAAGTTTTTTATTGTATCATCGTATATTATCCTCTGAGATGAACGAAATTTCTACAAGAAATATTTATGAGCCAATATGTAGTCTTCGAGATATTTCCAGAAACAATTTAAATCCTTTACTTCATATAAAAGGAGCACACGAGTAACCGTTAATAGTTCATTAACTTGTAGAGCGTTAATATTACCGTCATATGATAGTATAAAACATTATCGTATACAAAGTATGACAGTATCTTAAGTTCATTCCTCGATATAAGAAAATCTTATATTGCTAGTTTTATCAGTTTTATTCAAAAGCATTCAAAATTTACTAACAAACATTATAATTTTGAAGAACCGACATTAAAGAGAATGATGTTTGTAGTAACTATTCACAGAGCGTAATCTTCTTCGAGGACTACACAATCGATACTTAACATACATCTACATACAGGCTTAAAATTAACTTAGCACTAAGGCCACGAAAACTTAAACCGGTGAATACTTTCTATTTTTGGATAATTTGTGTTGCAGGATAGTATTTTATATGAACCGAAAAATTATCTATATTCGTAAACAGCAAGAACAGAATATTTTCATTATAAAAAAAAATAAAAAATTGAAGTTGATGTACAAAAATTCAGCCAAAACGTCACTATTAAATTTTGGATGGTAGAACCGTACTATAAGTGTAATGTTTCTAAACGATATCGGCAATTAATCCGGTGCCCGCATCAGCTATATTTGCGCAGAAATCTTAAAACTGAAATTGGAACTTCATATAAGCATAAAAAGTACAATTATATTTGTAAAAATAAAATGTAATATATATTCTCACTCACGATCATTAAAATCTAAATTTTTATATTACCCATATATTTCAACCATTGCACTATTATAAAACATTGAAATCATTTCAATTGTGAAAAGTTTATATAACGCCATAATACACAGTTAATTGAAATCATAATTTATTAATTAATTATCCATTTGCATTTCTATATGACAATATTATTTGGAACGAACAAAAAAAATGTTTTTTAAAAAGAAATTTATTGTACTCAGTTTATTCAACTTTAATTTAAGTAATTTTTTAATATTCTGGAAACACCATTTCTTAAAATGATTATCTAATACGAATCATCTACCAAAAAATATATCTATGAAAGTATTTTATCATTCTAGTTCACTTATAGTAACAAGTAATGCAACATATGATAAGGACATTTTTACGATCTAAAAATGTAAAAAGTATAGATTTAAAATAATTTTTTTTATAATAAAAATATACAAAGTCTATTATTCTGATTTTCTCTTACATCAATGGGATTTCATGTTACAAATGAGCACTCGAATTTATTGAATGATTAAATTTCAAGTGCTGCACTAGCTTGCATTCAACAACTGTTACTTGAAACTTACTCCAAATTTCATTTATTAATAGGTAAAGGCTAATCAGAATCAGTTTCAAAGTAACTTCCATAAAACATATATGAATTAGAAAAATAGAATAATTATAGTTAGAATTTAATGTCTTTGGGATCTGAAAACACTTTTTTGATAGCAAAAATATTGTATGATCAATAGACATATACAAATTACGATGTTTCTCGTCACATTTATCGTATCGCTTTACTGAATTCATTTAGTCCAAGAAAGTTTTTCCAATTAAATGAATCTTTGAACAATATAGATATATATGTCACAATTTAAACTAATTTAATAAATACGAAATAAAAATGATTACAAATAAATAAATAATAAATAGGAAAATATATAATATTCTTTTCGAACATAATCTCGAAACTCGAATATTTTAATTATGCTATATATAGTAAGTCATTGAATAACAAAAGTATCATAAGAAATAAAATTAGTTTAGTCATATGATAAATCAAAATAATTTAATTGGAAAAACTTTCTTG
>JABFQD010003187.1:0-13693 GCA_022817045.1 Psix sp. ZL-2020 | reverse complement strand
TTGCATACTCTGGAATGCAGCAAATTCAGTCGAGTAAAAATTTATACTTCGTCAAATCAGAATTATTTTTTGAGGAGAAATAAAATAACATTTTTGAATTAATGAAAATCATTTCTATACTATAAAATATTACTGACAATTTGATGAAATTTAAAGTTTCAAATTTTGTAATGAAAATTTAAATCTAGTTATAAAATTATAAATATGCATTTTACATTGAATAAATTCATTATGTTTCAATGTTTACTTTAATTATCACTTTATCATAAAATAATTTTTATAATTACCCAATTTAATTTAGAATAAAATTTTTACAAAAGTTGAAGCTGCGCACTTGGTATCCTTTTCATCATCATCAAATTTAAAATGCCAAAGATAAATCCAGCGGCGACTGCAAAAGCAGCAGATCTTAATGGTTATTACCGAAACTTTTATCTCATTACTATCTTGCAATTTATAGAATGTCCTCGACGAGTTAATAACGTGAAAGTGAAAATGTTCGGGGACAATGCGAAATGTCGAAAGTTCGTGCTTTTATGGTAACATGAAGACTACGTGTGCGCGAGGCCCAACCAGCTAATGCTGGGTCACGACCCTGGTTTGATCGTCGATTTATCTGCGGCGTGGTTCGTCCACGAGGCAGATATTAGTATTAGCCATAACTTCCTCCTAAATGGCAATCACCTAATCGATCTCGATTAGCGCTTTCGCGTTCGAGCAAACTTCGATTAATCCCACGCGGCTGACATATTTGGAAGATAACACCGGAAGTTTAGTCATTTCCGATGCTCACACTTCGCTGACCAATTTCAACAAGACTATTCATTTAGTACCAGCAAAAGATCATTTTTATTAAAAATAAATGAAAAATATATTTCATTTTTTTTAATTTTCTATTTATCTTTGAAATAAATATAGAATATACAAATTTTTCCCTCGTGAAAAAATGCTGTGTTGTATTTTTACATAAAAATCTCATTTTTTGAGTTTTTGTCATCTGAGTAACTTCTTAATTATGTACATTTGAACCAAAGCGTCATTTAACAGTACAGTGGCATTTTTTTCAAACGAAACCGCGTCATTGACATTATTTACGGGACATTACAAAATGCATCAGATACTATCAGCCCAGTGGACGCCAGAATTTTTATGTAAGACGTACGTATAAAAGAGTATTTGATAGAAAAGATTACCGGAATGGTGCTTTTTTATTATTTAATTCCGACCAATGCACTGAGTCATCAAAGGCCCGGGTCGTCGAATGACTTTCGAATTTTTCGAAAGCTATTCGTCGCGAGGACAAACGATATGTATATGTTTTTCTGGTTTTGAGTGTATAGTTTATCCACATCTTACATGCCGCCGTTTCGTAAGTCATACAAAAATGTAGAGCAAATAAAAGTGCATATTTATTTTTGAACAACGCACAAGATTTGATTCATGGCTCATTTCAATTTGCTGAGACATCCTAAGTCTCATCTTACATAAGACCAAATACTATACTATACTGCCGGAAATACTTTTTTAAAACAAAAATATCGGAATATCTATCTAAACATACAAAATTATAATACATTATACATATACCTATTTATGTGACATTTTCACATACGTGTATATTATAGATATTACTATATATAATTGAATAAAATGATATCAAAGCTGTATTTTATAATATTCATAATAATATACGTCACGTCAAAAATATCTGTTGTTGAAGTAGTGAATGTGAGGCAAAAATTATTTATCTCAAAAAGAACATGTTTCTCCAGGTTATCATCGTAATAACCGTATTCTTCCTTCCAATCAAGCGATTTAAATATTTATTACTGTTGAGATGAGCTTCCATCGAAAATTCCTCGAAGGAATACGAATTTTCATTACGACCAATAATTCGATTACAATCAGAACCAGTTATCTGTACAAAGAAAATTAATTTCAATTGATGAAAAATCTCAAATGATTCGCGCTTTTCTTCAGGCATTCAGTAGCACATATCAGACAACGGTACTCGTATGAAATGATGTACGAAGTGCATGCAAAACAGCGCAGGAGATTCTAAGAAAATTGATACGCGTGTGCGTGCACGTGGGAAAAATGGCTGCGGATAGTTGGAGTCGTGTGTCGGTTCTTCAAGGGCCCGTTAGAAGGCTTCTGAGATGCATCCACTGAGGAGGCGTTGTCTCAGCCGAAAAGCGTTTATCATTGTAGATAGGTTTGCAATAATGCTAAATCAACGAGTTATTCGTTTCAATTTATCATGAAATTCTCAAATCGATTGGAGAGAAACCACGCTATTGCGCTTATTAAACGACTTATTTTTACTTACAATATCCATCTCAGCGATATCATTCCATTTAGAGCGAAATTATTTTATCAGCTGCGATGTTTTTATAGATGAATTCCATAAAGAAGTGACATTATGACTCGACAATTCATTTTCATGAAAAACTCTAACCGTTAATATAAAAAGAAATAATTTTCCATTTCCGAAGACCTTTTTCATTTCCTCCAGAGTCGGCAAACTAGAATCAACTTTTTGTTGTCGTTCGTTGTTGCTTCGGCTGTAGGTGGAAAAAATTCAATCATATTGACAATCAAAGTACGAGGCAAGTAAATAAAGCATCCTTGAAATTGCAATTTGAAAACAATAAGTTGTAAAGCGACTGTGTTCTCACGCAAAAAGATCGCGACGGCAACTCTGGCTCACATCGGTTAATATTGACGTTTTTCTTCTGTTGTAGATATCATCACTCTCATTGTGCATTTTCTAAATTAGACCTCTCTTAAATCACGCTCGTTCGATAATGTAGACTGACATGCGTATTTTACGTTACCTTTTACTTTTCATTGCACACGTGAAGCTGGATTTTCGAACACCCAATGTGAGCTCACTGTTGCGAGACCTCCCCCTACGTCTTAAAGGAACAATGAGAATGAAAAGCCTTGTCTCACCAAACCGCGACTCCACTGATAAAAACTTATTTTGCATTTTCAAGTAATTTGTGGTTGTCATAAAACGTTATGGAAATTTTGCATTCAACAAGATACAGTTATTTTTCTTTGACCTGTAAAATCATTTTCCGTTGTATATCACGTTTTTTTTTATTTTTACGTGAACAATTCTTTTAGATGTATTAAATTTACGATTTTTTCTTATTTCCATGTATGCACTGTTTCTACATTTTTACTATAATATAATAAACATATGAAAAAATATTGTAGTCTTTAGATTTGGTAATTAAATTGTATTTTTCACAGTTTATATCGTAAATAATACATTTCAGTGTAAATTTACGATGAAAATGAAAAGTTTTACATTATATACTGTAATTATTAATTTCGCTTTTCTATGTACTCTGTCGGACTTAGATTTTCTCATACATCAAAAAACAATTTATTTGTGAGTGTTTGAAAATGAAAATGTGAAAAAGAAAAAGAAGAAAAATGTGAAACATTATTATTGCTTTTCAATGAAACAAAATTTATTGCGTGTAAAACTAGATAGAATTTAAAATGATTGAAGTTATTAACAGATTACACTTGGCTATAACTATCTTGTCTTAATATTTATATGATCGTATTCAGTGTTATCAGATTTCATAGTCATCAGATACTTGAAATGTAAGCAGACCTCATTTAGAGCGCGTTCATTTTTTTGTCAAGCAAGCGCAATTTATATATTAGTTTTATATTCGAAGGCTTAAATCGTAGACTCTTTCCTATTTGCTTTGGAATAATAGAATGGCATAAAGTAAGAATTATATAAACTCATTTATCCAGTACTCCATCAGAGACAACCAACTAAAGAATCTAAAATCAGGTTTGAAAGCACAAAAATAACCATTCGATAAGCCATAATTACGAGTAATCAGATTTACACTTTGCAATCACAGGTACGATAATCGTAACGAATATCTCAATTACCGTCTGAAAAATGTGCAAAGCGTATAAATTTAATTGAGTTACATCTGGATTCAATCAGCTGTCAGCACTTTTAAATAGCGCCCATCATACTTTATCAGAAAATATTCGCAAATATATATTCACGTGCATAACTGATACGGAATCTTATTCAAAATATCACTCGTTTCGTAACAAGAGGAATTGTTATGTTGGAAGCGCACTCATAACTATGATTTATAACAACATTATAATGAATTAAATACAGTTATGCTGTGCATAAATTTTCGAATTTGCGAATCAACAAATCTGACGCGTGTCGCATAAAATAACTCACTAGAAATACATTAGTCATTCATCATCCGTAACAGTTTATACTGGTGACTTACGTAATCGCATTTCCTTTCAAATTAGTTCCTATTTTTCTAACTAATAAGATATGTGGACAGAAAAAGTATTCGAGTGACGTTCGATTATTAAATGTGTTACTCGCGTCTATTCAAATTCATTTTACAAAAACACCATTAGATCATTTTTGATAATCAATTAGGCGCGACTTTTTCCACTTGCAAAGTACAACCAATGAGTATACGCATTTCACACGCAATTTCTCCGCTACGAGATGGGTCACGTATTTCATTATACATTACACGCGCTGGTTATGTGTATACTGATTGATGCGAGCGGGTCGAATCGTGTTTATGTTTTTGCTCAAAGTAGAACGACTTACACTGTAATACATCGCACGATTTTTCCCTTTTATTTTTCCAGGAGTAAAACATAAATTCACACCGGCATAATTCGAAAACTCGTTATCAGCGTATTCAATTTTGCCGGTTCAAAAGCGACCTCGCCGATTTCATAATGCAATGAAAGGCCGTTGAATTATATCGATGTGACCGAAATTCGAGTAGTCGAAGATAAACGCCGTTTACCGGCAGTTGTTTTATTCACTTTTTGACTTTTTCGACATCGTACTTTTTCGTTCGACAAATAAATAATTGCTTGTTTCCGTAGAAATGTTTCTGTTACAAATAAATTTTAGTCAGTCTAATCAGCAAACATGAACCACAATGGATTTCTATCAATGTCCGAACTGCGACAACCTGAAGGATGCCTTATCACTTGATAAATGTTCAACTTTCAATTTGCATAGAGAAAGAGAGTGCCGATACACCTTTTAGCGAAAGTCTACTTTGTTATCGTGTTTTCGTTCGTATGGAAATCTAAAAAGCGGGGAAAACATTGCTCGATTCTGTGTACATTTTCAAATGATGCTTGTTTCGTGAAATGGGTATTTTTTATCATCGACATTTATGACATCACGATCTTTATAGATAGTGTGGTTAATCAATTGTGTAACTTCATTATCAAGTTTCAAAAACTTGATAAACTCTTTGCTAACGACATTCTATACAAATAGTTGATTCACATTTTATTATGGTTTTTCTATTTATTTTAATAAACAAAACGATCGAGTCGCGACTGAATAGAAAGTACAAATTTTAAAAACTGGCCAGAAATATGGCACATAACTGTAACGAATATTCCATTATATTCGCTGCGTAACTCTAAATTCTGATAAGTCTGTTAAAATGAAGTAACTGTAATCGAAGTATGCGGGTTCTGAGGTTATGATAAGAAGTCTTCCCTTACAAAAGATAACTTATGTTCTCGTTGACATACTTCGATCTGTTGAAACTGATAAATTCGACGTGGAAATCAGTGAAATAAATAATTGTATTATTTTTCGATGAGTTAGCATATATTATTTCAAAGAATCGTTTTGTCAAAGTTATGAGAAAGCTTTTAGTAGGACCTATTAAAAGATTACATTTAGGCTATGTGATTGAAGTTGCGATCAACTCAACTGAAAAACAGGTATCAACTAAAATTGAGACATTTCATAAAATTATGAATAAAATAATTATACTTATTCATATTAAGACATCATAACTATGAAATTTCTTCAAATTATATAGAATGTATCTAAAAATGAAATCTTTTGTTATGTTTACTTATTGTGTACTATTTTGTGTGATGTTTTTAAACAAATAGAAATATATATTAAATTCGAATTATTGTCTCACCTTAACAAAACCAATTTTAGAAGGTGTTCAATTATTATAACAACATGACTTCAAAATTGATATAAAAAGTTAATTCCTGTTGGTCGCTTTAAAAGTGACATATTAAAGACGTAAAACTGTGTTACAAAAAAATGTAACTACGTCAAACTATAACGCTCTTGGTAAACCTGTTTCATTAACAGCTGTAGATGAAGTGTTTAGAGCGAGGTAGTTAGGAAAAATGTTGCTTTCGATGATTTCACTCATACCGTCATCGCAAAAATGTTTTACGAACTAGTGACGTTGACCGATCTGGTTCGAATGGTTGGCTTGACCATATCTAGCCAATAACTTCTTTTACCAGTTATGTAGGCTGTTCGTTGCTCTTCCTCCGCCTCGTTTCCTTTTTGCTGGTTGCGCGATGAGACAAGCGTAGGAGAAATTACTCCGTCGATGCAATGCGAAAAGTCGAGCGCGATCGTATTCTCCCATTAGCCTCATTTGACGCCAAAACAGACCCACGAACTCTCTCCAGTCGAGTAGTCCTTTTGTAACCAAAAAGGACCATTTTCCATTAGGAGCCAAATTTCGAAAAGCGAGAAATCTCGAACACCAGTGATTTAAACTTTTCTAATTGGTCGACGCAAAAAATCTCAAAAGAATTATTGGGACACAAAAACAGGAACGAAAAACAGGTTCGCCATTTACTTTACTTCGGGTATGAAATCAACATCTTTTTGATTAACGAGTGTAATTGATAATAACTAGAATAAATTGTTCGATTAACTTTATAAGATTGAATTTTAACAAATGTAATTTTTAATAATGCGTAATGTACTTTTCAAGACGTAAATTGTATTTTTACATCGTACTTATTACAACTTACATCGTAATTATCACTATGAATATCGTTTATATTGAAATATTTATATTATAATATTGTCACGAAATCTTAAGTTAAACATTATAAATTGTATTTTTTTCCCATATGGTTTCATAGAAAAGTGCTCGATTTTGGATTTGTTACGCTTATTGCTCACGAACGCGACATTGAACCAATAACTTTCAAAGCTTGGTGACTTAAATATGTTTAAAAGTAAACACCGGCATCGTTTTTATCTATTGTTTGTGTACAAATAAGAAAAAGCATAACGTGATAAATTTTTTTTTAGTCCTCTTACAATGCATAGAATAATGGCATGATTTTATTCTGATTGTTAACACCGTATTTTAATAACCCATGGAGAAAATCATCGTACTAGCTTTGGGTACGAATAAAGACCGAACGTGTGACGGCGAAGAAGAGAATTTTCACTTTTCTTCTTTCATTTTCATCATTATTAACTTCTTCTCACGGCACATTTACCTTGGATCTTCGACTAATGCTCGAACATACGATAACATACACTTAATTTTCTTCGCATGATTATGTTGAATTCAAGAAAACTCTGAGAATTGTATAAACGATTCTTAAGTCGCAAATTTTATGAAACCACTTTACAGCCAATAATCATATTTTATTAATGCATTATTCTCTCACAAATAGCTTCGAATTACAGCATAACTACTTTATCACAAAAATAAATAGCTTCATACATGACCTATATATGTTCTATACAATTATCATTCATTACCATAAATCCTGCTGAAATTATCGATCCATATATATGTATTAATTTGCGGATATTCATCGTACACTGAATTCTACGATGTTTGTGAGAACATTTTTCTCTTTACGAATTAAGACAAATTTGTATACAAAAGCTGATTTCGCATCGAACCATGTTCTTAAGTGTGGAGTAATGAAACGATTGCACTGCCGTTATTAGAAGCTGAAATAACCTTGAAACTCTGACCTGACACAGTGTTCCATCTTATTAAGGTTATTCGACACGAAGTCTATATATTTCATGAGAACTGGTAAGCGTATAACCTCTAAGTGAAGCCAAAAATAAGAGTTGTGGGGTCAGAGTGTCGCAAAAATGTAATAATACACGAATCATAAGATCAGAGCATAGATAACGGTTAGAAATATGACAGGGCCTTTCGCGAGGATCGGGCGCGGCAGTAATTCTTGTGAGACAAGTAGTAATAATGAGCCAGAGAGATTTCAGACAATCGTGGTATTCCGCCGGCGCAGATTTAGACCGATGGGCTTACGGGAAAGTGAGAGAGATAGCATGAAAGAGAGAGAAGAAAGAGGAAGCGAGGGCAAGGCCAATGGCGTAAAACGTCCCTCTACGCGACTCTCGGACGTTCATCCAGCTGAACTCCCAAGCCAAGGGATATACCTTATTTATTGCGACAGGTACTGAAGTGAGAAGAAAACAGTTGAAGCTATTTTTGATGTAGGACCTTGTCGGAAGTACGCAATAACGTACGCTATGCAAAATCAATATGGAAATAAGTCGCAGTTCTCTGCGGTTATGGCTTTGTCTTGCATTTTGCAGTAAAATTTTTTAGCGAAATCGTTATGTCGTCATTCGAAGTGAAATGAATCAACGGAAGTCAACGAATTTTATTTTTTGAGTTATAGGTTTTGTTTTGCGATCAGAGTTATTCTGGAATCATACTCGGACATGATCAGATTTCACGGTAAAGTTTCGAATGTGTAAAAATGTAGCGAGATGATAAAGAGCGGCTAAAAAACTTATATTTTATTCACCCCTTTTAATTTATGAGCGTACAAACTGTAAGGATGAATTAATACGAGGTGAAAACGTAAAATTTCGCCATTTTGTTAGATTGATATTGCGGAAAAAAAGGAATAGATTTTTCTTACTTTCTGATGTTTGTTTAAGTATTTTACAACGCTCAGTGAAGTACTCTTTAAGTTGTAAGTTTTTGTAATTATATACATATCTAAGAGAAATGTATATAATTATCTTCTTTACATACACCAAAAACGACACGGATTTCATTTTCTCATAAAATTATGAACCATAATTTCATGGTTAATATTTTAATCTTATTAATATTGGTGAGTAAAAGTTATTATCGTTTGTTACAGAAAATTGATCTAATGAGTAAATCTTCTAGAAATTTGCAAGTAATGTTTGAAGCAGTAAAAACATGAAGATTGAATTCAATTCTACCTTAACATTATTTCAGGTCTAACCTTTGAATCCTTTTCACAACTCATGTACTTGTTCACTCGAATTTTACATAATAATTGGAACAGATTACGAAATGTGCTCGACTTCTTCTTTCACTTTTTATGTATTACTCGGACCGATTTCGATGTCACCATTTAGAACCAGACTCCATGTCAAAGTTTTTTATCTGTCACTTCTCAATTGTCAAAATAATTTTATAGAATTATAATCGTTCTGCAAAACATTACGCCACAGCAGTTCAACGAAATTCGACTGTATGAAAGTGGTTTGAGTGTTTATCGTTTCTAAACTCATAAAAAACCTTAAACCAAAAATATATAAGATATATTATAATAACAATACAGAACAATGAATTTCAAAAATAACTCTAACAAAATAAAATTGATTAAAATTAGACAATTTTTACAGTGTATTTTTTGATATTTGTAACGTGTAATTAGAAAAAATTGTTTTTTTTGAAAGTTCATTTTTTAAAGTTCAATTTTTTACAATATCCAATCGTTTTCGAGAGCTATTTTAAACTACACTGCTATTTAGTTAGAAACGATCGTCGAATTCATTTCACAGAGCGGAAATCTCTAGCTAATTCACTGTTACTCAACAACTAAATTTTCAGTTTTCATTGGATCGACGCAATTAAAGGTTTCGCTTGTACTCGAGAAAGTGATCAATGATTCGAACGTGTTGAACAGTCAATTACGCGATTGTTTTGCCGATCGTTTAATTGAAATCGACCTTCGCGCGCGTAACTTTGTTCGGCTCTTGACGCAAGTACGCTATTGGCGACACGCGACCGCAGTCTCCGGAATTGTAGATTTCAGTCCACTTTTATGCTACCCAATCGACCTTCGTCACGGCTCTCTGGTTTAGTCAATTCTTCGTGCGACTATTGAGAAAAGTGAGTTTTTTGTTTCTTTACCAGCGAATTAAATTTACCATTAGAAGTTTCTACACATGAGGTTTTGGTTATAAGTAAATAATGAAATCTGTTTGAGAGTTTAATCAACATAAAATTCGAATGATCGACAGTGTTGGAAGTAATAAAATTTTACAGTCTCATTTCCTATCAAAATAAGGCCGCGAGACTTTTTCAATTGTTTTTTTTTTTTTTTTTTTAATTTTCATCAGTGTCATAAATAATATAATACAACTGCAATTCTATATCGAAATAAGTTACTGTCTTGGAAAACTATTAGCTTTTATTTATAACTTTGATTTTACATATTAAATTGAATGTCGTCATCATATTAAGAGACTTAGTGGATTGTTTTGATTTTTGGTTAATTGATTTTATTGGAATGTTCTAAATATATGCACGTTATTAAGAACATACATAATTGATTATAAATATTATTTCAACTATCGAAAAATTTCTATTTCTATTGGTAGAAACTTTCAAACCCATTTTAACTGTATTCTCCCATCCAATAAGTCATATCAATTGTTACAATATAATATATATTTGTTTTTTACCATAACACAGAGATAATTTTTCATATCATCTCTCCTCTTGAATATCATCTCTACTTTACTAACGAATTACTTCAATACATGAATGAATCAGGATTTTAACGTAGTTTTACCTAATCATCTCAAGTTCATTATAAGAATTAAAAAGAGTCAAATGAATGACAAAACTTGATTTGTAGTTATCTCTTTTCATGCCTCTTAAAAAGATATTAAAATGTCAATTTAGTATTGATGTAAACATTATAGAAGATCTAAAAACTAGATAATATTAAAAATGTCATTCACTATACATGGTATGAGAATCCCGAATCAAAGCTGTAGCAAAATGCATTACATTTTATGCAGCGGCATGTCGGCACAATCTATCAGACTGATCCCTTCCTTCATAACAAATGCTCTGCATCTTAACGCCAGGAATCGGATGAGCGAATGAAAGGGATAATGAAAATGGATCGTGCCGTAACGAGCATCAAATAACGCTACACCTTTGGAATCTTTGTTGCTCTTCTCAGTAAGAACGATCCATACCTGAATCAAACGAAATCAATTCTCATTCCCGAAATCTTCTTTTTATACAACCAACAACGAATCATTCTGAATCGTGAATCCTTCGTGAAGATCGTTCTCATTCTGAGCTCTAACAAGAGCTCTTTTTTTGTTCCCTGACTTTTCTATAAAAAAATCGGCCGATGAACTTCGAACTCGAGGACAAAAAACGTTAATAATTACTAAGTGACAGATACTAGCAAAGCGACTGAAACGTTTTTGCTCTGATAAAAGATTACGTAATTCGAGGAATCTACAGATCCGTTAAGGCACTTGAATAAATTATCTATTTATAGACACTGTTCAATACCGTCTGCGAATAAAATTTTATGCATTGCCGGATAGATAATCGTGCCATAAAAACTGAAATGCCCATTGTAAATACGATTCTTTTCAAATTTACGATTTTCTTTAATTTATCAACTGACGAGCACGCCATTAGTCTCATCAGTGAATTTAATAGTTTCACAATAAAAGGATATGACACTTCTAGCATCAGCGATCAAGTTTTGTATAGAATGAAACGTAAGGCAAGAACTTATCAGTTTTTAGTTTTACAGACAAAATAAAGTTAATAAAAATAAAAATAAAATAAAACAGCATGTGGAGAAATGATCAAACATGTTCACTACTTGTAGATTTGTGAAAAAAACAACCAGGATACATATATGGTTTTTTTTCATTCCTAGTGATTTGAATCGGCGACGATAACTCGGAACAGGTTCAAATTCGGCCGAGGCGAGAATCAAATCCGGCTGTACAACAATATTCGCTCGTAATAACCACCTGTCCTGCGAGCAACGGTCTCAAGATCGCGTGCAATACGCGTTTCCCTGCTATATGAATCGGACAACAAAGAACCTGTCACAGAAGCGGAATTTTTGGCTCGAGAGCATCGACGACAGTTTGCCACAGTTTTAGACGGCACTTTTAAAGTCAACTTACCAGATCTGCGTGCGATCGGTATCCAAAACAATTCCTCAGTTCCGAAATCTACATTTAAAGTTGAACGCAGCAGTTTGTTATCACATATTGATAATCCCAAGTTATTCGGAAAGTCACACAAAATCAATCCAGACGAGGCACTTGAATTCTTGTGAACCAATTTATGATGGATTTTTCAATTGCACTTTGTCACGAACAATTTACTGCCAGCTCGGTCAGCGTTTTTCGGTATAAAATCCCAAATGATCACTGATAGGTCGGAAGGCACGATTCAAAGGCTTTTGCGGGACGATAAGAGTCGCCAGTGCGAGCAGCTCAAGTGTCGGCTTCGTACTGAAAGAAGCCGGTCCTACGAGAAACTGCGGTTCCGACGCAGCGCCGGCTCCACCGCATTGTGCATCGCGATGGTGGGGCTTGTACGGGAACGCACACCATATCCTCGTCTCCTTCTCGAGACGATCGAACATGAGTTTGTGCAGTCGCAATGGTGCATCTGCTTGTATGTGTGCCACTCACAAGGTGTGCCAGTGGCGTATTTAGCCAGATCATTTATTTTGACGAAATCGCCAAATCTGAATATCCATTTGCAGCTTAGAGAAAAAACTGTTTTCCTTAGAAACGCTCTGTGCAAGCTGAACTTGTTATTTTTATGAGATCATTAAAAAACCAAAAAAATTACATGATCGTAAGAAATGATAATTTATACGGAGAAAATGTGTTTACTTTAGTTTTCGGTAAAAAGCAAACAAATTAGCCATTCTTTGTACTTTTTAGGGTAGGTATTTTTAAAATCGTTGTCTTGTTTGGAATAAAATGTACGTATATTTCAGCTCGTTAGCTTTTGTGTGCGCAGTCGCCTGATTTTGATTTTATTTACAACGAGAAAAAGAAAAGTCGAAACAAAAAGTGAAACTTCTTTGATATTTTTGAATATACGAGACATTGATGTGAGGCAAATTTCCACAAAAGAATACTCAAATTATGGTAATCGTTTTGTTTACAATATAATTTGGGTGTCTAGTAATATGACATTTATTTTATTTAGACAATGAAACAGTGGCATGATGTATGACGTTTTGGTTAAATACGTTTTATTTTGTGCAACTTTGATTAGACAATAGTTGAATTGATTTGACAACTGTTCAATTCGTGGACAAAAGTGAAATGGAATACATAAATGTAACTGCTGAATGGAATAATTTAAAGGGACGTAAACAAAGTGAAAAACTCGAACACTGATTTTACATTAGAAATGTAATCAAGTGGAGAAATTATTTGACTCAAGTCCGAATATGGGATGGGTATGTTTCATCATGTCTATTAAAGAGTTCAAATATTTTAGATTTTCAAACTTTTTCGGACAAACTTAAGACATGTAGAACTGTTTGAAAAAAAAGAATAATTTTCTCATTAATTTTAACGTTCGATACAGAAGTTAGAAACCATTATACATATTTATCTATTTAAATCATTCTGGTTGTAATAAAAAATATAGACTGTTCCTCAAGTAATTATTCTATAATTTAAATATTGAAGACCACAAAGAAAATACAGTGAAAATGAAAAAAGAATAAAATTAACTCTTCTGCAATTTTAAACATGAAATAAAATATTTTGTGTGTTAAAAATATAGAAAATAAATAA
>JABFQD010003186.1:0-13695 GCA_022817045.1 Psix sp. ZL-2020 | reverse complement strand
CAGTTATTACTTACTGACTTTTCATGATATTAGTAAAACTATTACTCACGTAAAAATAATAAAATGTATATAATACATTTTGAAAAAAACTGAACAATTCATACTTTTATGCACTAATTTTTTCATATTGTTTTTCAATCATTGTCATGAAATTTAAATGAATATTCAATAATGATTAATTAATTGAATAAATTGACGAATCAATTATTTCGCAAAGCAAGAAACTGTAACAAAAATTAAGTTCAATGAAATAATTAAATTTATATATATATATGCCAAGACATATTTTAAAATGAAATCTGAATCTATTCAACCTACATATCACGTTTAGATTCTGAAATGACCGAGTCAAAGCTACAAAGCACCGCAGTACTGTTCTACTTAGTGATCAAAATCTAATCATGTATACACTAAATACTAAACTGTACTTAAAAATAGATTAAATGAAAAAATAAGATGTTCTTCCGCATTTAGAAAATAATTTTCCACTTATTTTATCTGGCAAAATCTTGTGAGAGAATCTCGCCTGAACTGTTATAATGCAGATCAGATTTCAGCGAACTCGAGACTAGTCACTCAACACGTTGAGAATCGACCGGTATAGTTAAGTCTGGTCAGTGTTTGCAACTCATGAATTCAGTTGAAGCATTTACATTCCACAGCTTTTTCAAATTTGAAATTTCGTATTTGTCGTTGCATTATATTTTATAACTTTGAAATATTTCATAATTTGGGTATAAATGTCGATGAAAATCCAAAATTGTTAGGCATACTTGAAATTTCGAAATACATAATGAAAACCAAAATATTATAACACAGGCCTTCTGTTTCGCATTAAAACATTTTGTCCGTCATCAAAGTATTGTTATCATCATCGAAAAGCAATTCTTTGCGAAAACAATGACGGTACATTTTTGAATCATTAATGACATATTTTATTTTAGCTTCCGCAAAAATTTGGACATTCTATCGAGCGGTGTAAAATTTAATGTCAAAACGTACGAGCCTAAATAATGGGACATTAAAAAACAAGGACTAATTTTTAATTGCCCAGCCATATAATGACTGCGTTTATTCAAAAAGTGGCGTCGATAAAATTTGATTGGCACACGAAATCCCTGTCACAATCCGAACATCAACAATTTCGTCGTTCATTATCTGCCACGAGCGAGACGATGATACACAAATGATTTTCGGGCAAAAAATGTATGTTTTATGGGAATTGCGACAAAAATGTAAATAAGCCGATGTTTCGTTAATTCGATTAGATAGGATCGGGCAGTTTCATGACACATATCCCGTAGATAAGCTCGGGCTGGCACAGACTATTAATTTGCCACAACAAAAATATTGTCGAAGCCAATCGCAGGGCCAAATGGGTGAAAAAAGTTTTTACCGAATCGGACACCTGGACCAATTGGAGCGCGTGATGTTGCACGACATCGAACGAATTCGAGGGGTTGAAATATGAGATCGAATCTTTTACAGTTACTACAGCGACCATTTTGGAGTAGAATTCGTGTGTGCGTGTTTTGATGTGAAGTTTACACGACCACCACTGCATCTCGAATCCTGTCGGTAACCGCAGCCCGCCACGTCGCACTTCGTGGCTCGAAATCACCCCCGCGTTACATGCACACAACGCAACATACTGCGTGCCTTGCCTTGACGGAAATTCTCCTGCTACGTGCCTTTGCGCGAGCCTTTCGTTCGCATACGTGTACATAGGGTTGTTGCGATTCAGAGGTATGCGGTGACAAGAATATTATACAGGTGTCTGACAATCATTATCCAACCACGAGAAAACGCTGCAAAAACTTGTCCGCAAGATCCTTTTTTTGCTTTCATTTACTCGTTTGCGAGCTTGTTTATTGATCAAACTCAAAGGGGAATATTTTGTTTTGATACTTTAATGTACGATATGAATTGCATTTGCAAATTATACAGATTATATTTTTGATAGCTTTCTAGTTGCGTTAAATATGAGGAACTAAACACGTTTTTATGAAATATAGTTTTTTAACCTCGATGGAATTTTTCATTATTTGAAGGTGCTTTATTACTTTCAAATATTTATTACGTTTTGAAGCTGAGGTAATTTAAGTTATTTCATTGTATGTGTGAAGCTCGTTAATAATGAAGTTAAAATAATAACAGAAAATGATTCACATGGGGAAAAAATCATCAAGCAATTTTAATGAAATGATTTAAAATTAGTTTTTATGCCGCGTATTTACATGTCTTTGCAATGATCTCATAGATCAAATTGATTTATTTACATATGAATGTGCTTAAGCTTTATCTCAAACGTTGAACGTACGTTTGACTTAAATGTCTATAGCGTACATCTAAAATCTATAAATCCAAAAGCTAGAAAATATTTGCATATATATCTATCAAGTAAATCAACTGGATTTCTGTGTTTTTAAAAACTCAATTTCGTTAGTTTTAAATATTAAAATTATATTTATAATTCACTCAATTATGAAATATAAAAAGGTGTTAAATTTCAGAATGAAGATTGGAGTAGAAAAAGGTGTTACAAACTGAAACTATTTGACGGTTTTGTTTTTTGGTTTATCGGTTTACACCACTATATCAATTGTGTGTTATCCGATTAATTTTAACTGTGTTAGATAAAACTTGACTTTCTAGTTTGACTCCCAAACAATTTTAATTATTTTCAATATCGATTTACTCAATTCGATATTTTTAACAGGGTTTTTTAACAGATTTTTTTTTTATTATTTCATATTAAATCGTGACATTTTTTACTTTAATGTATATATAGAAACCAGTTGAGCAATAATAAATTAAAAACGTTTTGAATGTTTATTAAAAATATTGCTATTTACTGAAATTGATTAAAAAACAATATGAAGTTTTAATAAATATCAACTAAAAAATAAAAAATATCACTAATAATGTTGATATAATACAATATTCATAATAGATGACAATTCTGTTTGTTATTATGAAGCATTTTCTAATCATATTCAGAAGTGACGCGTTTCTCGCAAAGGGTGACGATATTAATTTTACCATCACTGTAAATTAATTTACAGATTTCCGCCATAATATGACTTATTATACATCAATATTGACACGTCATAAAAGTGTGTTTTATTATAAAATATCGATCTATTAATAAAAAAGCTCAACCATTATTGCGATTTATTTTGAAATTTAACTTTTCATTGAAAACGTTATTATTTTATTTCAAGACAAAATTCATTTAGCATAGTATAATTTTTATGAATATTAATTTCTGTATAATTTTGTGCGTTATCTTCATTATTCTTATATTCTATCGTCGGATAGAATTTTTATGTGCAAAATCATGGAAATATAAATTATTATAATTATGATGGAATTTTCAATAAATGACGATCGTTAAAATATACATATCGTTTGCGCTTTATATGAAATAATCCCATAGTTCACGACTGAAATGACGAGGATCTAAACTACCCCATGTCAAAATCAAAACCAGGCTAGAATATAAATCCATTCGAGCAGTCACGCTTTCCGATCAAGGCCCGACTAGACACTCTCCCGAGTCCTGTATATGGGTGTAACACCGGGTATATATTTAGCTCTAAACAGGCATATTACATTTGCATTCCTCTTGAATTTTAGTATTTTAGGTGACAAATGTAACATCTTAAAAATGAATGGCACTAATCTCTTCTGACTAAGCCTTGGTGAAAATACATTGAATACTTTGAAATAGATTTTTTCATTAAATCTTCTAACGAAGACTGGTTAACTTTAAGTCATTTTTTAAAAAAAGATTTTGGCCACTTATTATATTAGGCATTCGTAAAATGTACAAAATTAAACATGAAAGATCTAATAAGTATAAATGCCCAAGTTTTATGCAAATTCAGTTTAAACAGAAATGCATTTAATAAATGAATTCAATTAATTAATATTGATCGAAAAGTAGTTGGGAAATTCAGGTTTTAGGAGTGCTCAATAAAGTCAATATGTTAAAAAATCTTCTTAAATTAAATTGTAGAAAACTCACTGTCTGCTTTAATGTTTAAACGATTCAAATAATATTGTGATGAATTTTGGGCGAGAATTGAACAATGCTTTTAAAATATGTTGACAAATCGACTCTTTCAGTTTTAAAACAAACATCAGTTTAACTTTAATAAATTTGATTAGCGCTTTTAAAAAAATCATCGAAACAAGCTACATTAAGTTACGCACGATCGAGATGGAAATCAAATAATTTCAAAAATTAGTATTTACAAACATCATTTCCTTGAGTGTTAATGTTAGTGTTAATATGAACATTTACAAATTACATTTTAAAAATCATTTATGTATTTCATGATTGAAATAAATAAGCATGATTTATTAAATAGTATGCCTCTTATAATTCTGGATCAAAAAAGGAATAACATATAAATAATAAATATTTAATATTTAATATAATAATAAAGAGTAAATAATAAATATTTTGTATAACTCAATAATGTAATAATTCCGTAAATGAATTAAAATAAATATGTTTTTATTAACCACATACATGGCTAATCGTATGGGTTATATACTCTTTAAATTTGAATCGGTAAAGCCTAATGCAGAATCAGCAAATATTTACTCATTCTGTCGAATGAATTTTCGCTGATTCAGATTTAGAGAGTGTAGAATTATATTAGAATTTTTACTTAAGCTGAAACATTAAATCAATTAACCATAATATTGTAATGGTTACCATCAAACAAATGAAATAATTTGTTAAATATATATTAATTGATTAAATATTGTTTGCATACTAGATATTGCATTGCTATGTAATTTTTGTATAAAAAATGCATAATTCATTTTTAATAAAAAAGTCTAAGTTATTTTACAAAATCATCATTAAACTTTATTAAGCAACATAATGTATATTTCTGGAATCAATATAAAATCAAACGCGAGTCCAAACTAAAAGCAGGTCAAATCATACAGGAAGTTTAATAAATTTAGCATTATGTGTTCAAAAAGGCATGAATATGAGAATATGAAATCTCCCTAGCAACTGTGTTTTGCTATTTCAGTTGTGTATTTTTCAGATAAGAAAAATGCCTTTTGCGATTTGGTTTTATCTTTTTTACATCAAATTTTACAACACATGCATTATTACGACATCAACGTGAACATATCATACTAAATATATATTGAGTAACTCTCGAATATAAATATTAACATTCAAATTTGAGCCGTGATGTACTTTACGCAATATTGGTATAAACATTGGTGCAAAATGAACTATCGTGAAAGAAAATAGTTTTCACGAGATCATGTTACTTTCGAAAAATGTTATTTTGTATACGAGTTGGAATAAACGAATGAAATAAATATTTCTTTGACACGAATGAAGAAGCTGGGATTAAATAACGTTTTCAATAAACAATATAAACCGTAAATGTAACGTATAAAAAATTTAAATACAACACGCTTTTGGACTTCATGAGGATAAATAAAATACTTTAATTTGTGAAATCACATTTGTATCAATAAGTATAATTTAATCAATTGATGAAATATTAATTATACTCGTAGAACAAATAAAAGCGTTATTTTATGTTGCGTCTTTGCGCAATTTATCTCGCAATGATGATAGCAAACATTTTTTCGTACCGAACCGCGAATCATTATATGCATGGAAAATTAATTATTAATAAATTACAAACGAATCTTAGCAAGACTGTGAGCCGCATGAAAATTATATAATTTACTTGAAATTCAACGGTATTAAAACAATTTTATTGCTATTCAAACGCTCGATCGTAAAAATTATGACATTGAATAAATTATTCATTAACGTTTGAATGGTTCATACGAACGCTTGCTCATAATCAATTACCATAATATACAGATCATTTACGATTTCACGACCACACTTTTTACACGGATGTGTGAAAAGTCACTTGATGAGTCTCGATTCTCTCTGAGTATTCGAAGCCGCACGGAGAAAGCAATGAGGAAATATACGTGTTATGTAACGTACCTCTTGACTCGGCACTTGAAAAGCCCGTTGAATTCGTAAAAACCCGAAATAGTTCACACAATTAAACCACAATAACGGAGAGCACACCTATTCCTTTATTCTCATAATGAAAATTTCAAACACAACGCCTCGCGTCTTCTTTCATAAAACTTAACAATGCTAAACGCTTTAAATGGCACACCTGAAACTCATCTCGTTAAAGCCTAAGCGGATTCTGAAGACACTATTACTTCCCCATTTTTTGTGCCAACTATTTCCTTCGCAGGCTCATTCATGGCCTGCGATCGACACAATTAAAAACTCCGCCTGAAGTGCAACAGAAGGACAAACTAAAGAAGAATGGCGAGTGCGAAAAAAAAGTTGACGCAGATATAAAAGCTAGAAAGAAAAGAGACGACTTTCTTTTAGTGGGACCCAAGCCATTTTCTTCGTTCCAGTTTGGTCCCGCAGCTAGTTAGCGTCTCCTCTTTCGGATTGTTTTCTCTTTTTAGTCTCTTGTCTATTTTCTAGTCTGACCCTTTTCTACGCCGGAAAAAGGGTTCAGGCATGTGACAATGAGAGGGCATTCTCCTGCATCGCTATGGCCGAATCAGTGCGGTTAGACGTAATTGTATCGATTGTCTTAGGGCGGCGTTGCCCCGCCGCTCGACCGTTACACGTAACCTACATGAATGGCGAGAGAGACGGAGTCTGATTGAACAGAAACGGATGCGGAGACACCGAATTTGCGACGTCCTAACTCTTTGTTTTTATTGCCCAGCGACATGGGCGAGAATGTGAAATGACGAGATGAAAAATTTGACCTGGATTTTTTGTCAATCGTGCGGGCTCGCTTGGGGGATAGACAATAGTAGCGCATTTGCATACGCGTCCACTTCAGCAAAGACGCTACGTTGACCTGGTTGCGCGCGAGAGAGAATGCCCAAAATTGAATTCTGTCGCCTCCAGGTGCATGCGGTGGCCTTGGACCAGCACCCCTCGCGCTGCCTCACAATGGCGACTCACTGACCACCGACATGCCTGATAAAACAATTCATCCGTTTTTTGCCCCGCCAGATGCCCGCATCTGCTCTTTTCTAACCAGTCGTGCGGAATTGATATTTTGTTGTGAGAAGACATGTTGGCCATTTCAGGATCAACCTAGTCCGGGTCCTTTACTTCGCCTCAAATATGTTCATAGTTTTGCGCTGAAAACTGTTCGCGAGTCTGCTTGGCAATCATCCACATTCATATTTGTTCTATGCGCTTGTTCTCGTGTTATATTTGTTGTTTTAATTAGTTAAGCTTTTCTTTCCAAATTGACTGTCAACGATATTTGACATGTCCTGAATTCTTGATAAATGATTCTCTTAACATACAAACACTTTTTCAAAATCCACCATTACTTCTCTCTCACGCTGCTATTTAATTATTTATTTCGTCAATACTCAAAAATGAGTGCCAGAAAAAAGAAGAATTACTATAATTTGGTTTGATTTCAGAGCGAGATGGTTTTTTTCAGTTGAAAATGACGTGAAATTATTTTAATCATAACCAAACGGTCTTCGAACAATTAGCAGCGCATCTTTTGCATTCACCGCGAAGTTAATTACCCTGAGGCCATAAATTCTTTGCGAGCGTCTCACACATTCTACTTTGGTCTTTCATCGTTCCAGTCTATTAGGTCTGACCGGACGCGTAAATGGAAAAGCCGAAGAAACGAAAAGCTAAAAGGGACATCGGTTTTCCTCCGGACACGCAATCTTTTGGCTACTGGCCTAATGATCAGCACGCAAATGGATGAGCGCGACTGGTCGGATGGTAATTAGTAAAAACAAAGGATCCCCGGCCGCATTTAAATTCCTGCTCGGAGGACCTTTAAAATCCACGCTGTAGAAGGAGGAACGAGGAAGCACGTGATTCCAGATGAATAATAAAGTGCGAAAAAGTGTCGGAAATATCGGAATCCGAATTTGGCATGCTACCGTTTCAATGATTCGTAAACTGAAGGTTAAATTATAGTCGATGCATATACGTTCACTGTACAACCACCTCTGCTTATGCTGCTTAATCGTAAAGCCAACCATACCGGAGTATCGATTACTCGCGAGAAAATACTCGCTCGGAGTTGCGGACCCGTTGTGGCGTTTTTGCAAAAACTCATCCGCAAAGTTTCAACCCTTTAATCGAATCAAAACAACAGCCGACCGTGAAAAGTTCGCCGCAACTTTTTCCATCTCTGTGCTATGCGGTTCACACGAATGTCAAAGTGCGGGCTTGGCAGTTTGCCAGCTCGACCTTTTTCGCAGTCTTTTACACCTGAGTATTCTTAGCCGGTCGATTGGACCGCAAAGTTGTTGACGAAGATCCTGATTTGGTTTGCATTCTAACTTTCACTTTAGGCCGGATCGCGTGCCAATCTTATGTGGCTCGGGAGAATTATATTTTGGGGGAATTATACATGGCTCAATTCGCCAGGCCATCGCACACCGGAAGACGCTCATGCGCGGATTTCCGCTCGTTTGAATCTTAAACAACCTTTCTGTCGAAATCATACGAATTATACATACAGATGGTGATCGATTCACCTCGTTAACACAATTTTTTATCAGGCCTCTTTTACGCGTCCTTGACTTTCTTTCGAAGAATGAAATCAAAATTGATGTATTGTGTCTTTGTTCGCTGAAAATATGGAATTATCCTTTTCTTGTTACGACGGGTGATTGTTGAAAGCTGTTTCTTCTTAGTCAGCTATTTGTTTTGTGCCGCAATCTTTTCGACTTTCGTAGCTATGAATAATTTATTCTGTTTGCGTTATTTTTTTGAAAATTAATTACCATACCTGTTGTTACAGTTGCCTATAGTAATCAGTAACACATAATCTGGTTATTTTGCTCGACGTGGAAATTGTTTTATCGACAAAATGATCCTTCTATTAGCGCCTGTGGAATAAAAGTATATAGGCAAATGAGGTAAGATACATCGCCGAAGTCCCGTGTACTAATTAGCGATGGAAAAATCGCTTAAGAGTAGACTGAAGCTCGTAATATTTCACCGCGCGCCGTCCGCCGAGTTGGCGTCTTATCGCCGTTCTCGTCGTCGGCGGTCTTATAATGAAATTTCTGCGGCGAAGAAAGTTTTAAAAGTGCGAAAGTACGGAGAAAGAGACGCATAATAGCGTGCGACGTATCGTCAGACAAGGAACGAGAAAACGGCAAAGTCTTAAGATTTAGGAGGAACATAAATCAGATGTACGGTCCTGCAAAGTATTGCTCGAGATATTCTTTGTCTTGCCGAGAAAAAGAATAATTATAACTATTTCTTTCTTGATTGTACAATTTCATTGTGAATTCCAACTCGACTTTGTCGAGTGACTTTATTTCTTATTTTAAGTGTAATTTTGAGCATTTATCACGAAGAATTTAGAAATGGCCCGGTAAATTTAATAAAATTCTGTAGAATGAAATGATATTCGGCTTTCAAATTTATTTTCTTCGCTTTAAAAGTGAGTTCAAATTTTGGATTTAAATGCGATATATGTCATGATTTTGAGTCTTGTCAAAAATTCATGCGTTGAATATGTCACGTGTTCACGTGATTCACTGATTCATCATAAATAATAAACATTTTTAAATATATTTCAATTCCATGGTCTATCACATTTTGTGTACATTCTGCTAAAATTGTAGCCTGAATGATGTAGATCTGAATATTTAATGTAATCAATATGACTCGTTTGCTGTGAAACGTCATATGTGATACCGAATTGTGACACATTTAAAGGCCTTTTAATTAGTTAATCGGTAACTTTTAATTTTCGCATTGTCAAATTAAAAGTATGACATTTTGTTTGCATTATGTCTCTGAAAATGCATACATAACTTTATTTGCTTTTATTAAAATTTTATATTCATTGCATGATTTTGGAAATTATGTCGATAAAATATAATTTAGCTGGAATAAGAAAACTGAACCAGTCGTTCATAATTGAACATTTATAGGTAAAAATTGTAGTCATTATTGAACGTAGTAATTAAACGATAAATAAAATGAAAGTTGTACGTTTTTCAATAAAACATCGAATTAATAATTAATTAGATACTTTTTAAGATGAATATATTATGAAAGAATAATATGCTGTAGTATATAATAATATATTAATACATTTAATAATTTATAACAGATCCCTAATGTCGATTTACAATCAATGTAAAATATTTGATTTATCGGAA
Source organism: Psix sp. ZL-2020 (assembly GCA_022817045.1). NCBI lineage: Eukaryota > Metazoa > Arthropoda > Insecta > Hymenoptera > Scelionidae > Psix > Psix sp. ZL-2020. The sequence goes on along the minus strand of JABFQD010003186.1, from coordinate 3,474 downwards.
ATATATATAAAAGTAATTGATTAAACATTGATTAAACATAATATATTTTTACTTTTAATCATTAAAGATATATTTATATTTTCGATTATACTTGCGATTTACTATTGTTCAACTTTACTATGCAATCATTTATTTATCAATAAACAAGTAATCTATTCATAACATTCATACATTTATTATGTTTAGGGTTATACATTTTTTTTTTACTTTTTAGCTATGAAGATGAAAAACAAGAACGAACTTTTTTGAAATTATTTCTTCTAAGTTTCTTCTGTTCCGGTGTATCTTATTTTACTTGGAAATTGATAATTTATGTTTACAGTTTAATTAACTGCTAGAAACTGTTGGAATATTGATGCGAGGTTTCGTTTGTTTTTTTTCAATCAGTCGAAATATTATTTTTTCATTCGTCAAGCTGGCAGCGGAAAATTTCGTCGGACGGGATCACCCTCGGCTGGTTTTTAATTGAGTCCCACTTGAGTAGATTTTTAATTAAGAAAATTTAAGATCGAGTAGTCGAAGCGCCTATCGAGAACCGGCAGTCAGAGCTTCGGAGGCTTCTCAAACAGTTTTATAATTGATTTCATTTTCATTTATTTTAGTCACTCCTCTTTCTTCGGACTTCGTTTTCTCGATTTCGCTTGTTCGTTCGTCGCGGCCGTTTCCTTCGTTGCTATAATCAATTTAATGCTTTAATTAAAAGAGTATCCGTGAAAAATGAAATTTTAATCGCTTAATATCGCGCGCTTGGAAGCGAGAAATGAGAGCATGCACGCTGCTCCAGCCAGGCTGCTGCTGCTCCGCGCAACTATTTCGCACGGTTTTCGTGAAATGTCAAGATCACTGACATCGCCACTTGGCAAAAACTTGCCTTCGATTCGACGCGCTTTCGATCCAAAAAATCCACCATTTTGCAAATGCTATTCTCGAATCTTGCGCAACAATTCGTTTGACTCAATGCATCTGCTGCAAAACATAGGCGCTCGCTTTGATTAGTCATAGTACTAGTTTTATTTCTAACGCCTTTTTTTCATCTTGCCAATTTTCTTCACGTTATTTTATTGCGCACTTTTCAAGCTAACCAGATTTTAAAGGTAGTTTATTCCTACAACAAAAATATTCTAAAATCATTTCACAAACATTTTATTTTAGTTATTTGTCTAAGAAATAAAGTTCTTGTGTTATTCAAAAATAAAACAATTGACAATATTTGTGCAATTCATTAAAAATCAACAAATATTTATTTCAAAATGAAATAAATGAAAACATTTCATGAAATTGATTGATATAATTGATCTAATAAAAACACCCTGAAAGTAAAATTTTTATGGTTTTCCGTAAAATCATCATTGCAAATTTGATACGTTAATTTTGAAATGAAGCTGAAATAAAAAGACAATTAAAATACAGTATCTTAATATTTGTCTTTTAGTCTGAATTAATTTTGTTACGATTGTGGAATTCTCGATTAATAAATATTAATTTACGTTTGATAATTGTGCAAGAATTAAAAGACAGATGTTAATTGTAAATTCTATTCTCGAGAATCTTATGCAACGACATGTATTTGGCCCGAGATGCATATATAAAGGTATAGTAAAGATCGCACGCGCAAAAATGTTTGTTTTAACATGGCAGCGCGGCCGCCATCAGCCTTGAATTATTCGGAATGTGAAAATTCTTAAAATAAGACTTTCCGATATGCGCGTTAAAACTCCCGCAGTCCAGCCACCGGAAAAGTGCAATTTACGCGCGTCTTTTTATAGGTTTGTTTTTCGTCATTCCGTAATGTTAGATTTTTCCGATTAGCTGTCTTTGTTATAAAGCAGCACGAGGAGTTTCTAAGTTTTCTTTGCTTCGTTTTTTTCAACTACAATAAATCACAAATGTATATTTTATTGCGTGCATTAGTTTCTACATATTGTTTATTAGATATAAGATTGAAGTATGGAAAATATTTATCGCGTTGATTCGAGGATAAAATTAGAATACGTAGACAAGTTAACTAATTTCAAACGAAAAATAGTTTGAAATTAACAAACAGCTAGAATCAAGTCACGGTTGTATTTTATGAGCAGATGTTATGCATTTGTGGTGAAAATATTTCTATGTAATCCATTTTATTTGTTTCTGATGAATTATGTGAATTCCAATGATGTTATTGATCAGCAACAACATGAATTTTGCGTTCAATTAATTCATGAACTTTAATAATATCAAAATACAAGTGATCTAACAAGTATGTATAAGGGTTTAAATTCATTAAATTAATTAGATATTTGAATTGGAGTTTTCATTCAAGTAAAATTACAATGAATTCATAGTTTATCATGTAACAAATTCACCAATACACGTAATGAAAAGTATCCTTAATCTGTTATCATTTTTGTGAATATAATCCGTTTCATTTGCTCATACGAATATATTTCTTCCCTCTTATTTTGAGTAATAATAATACACAATAAGTGAATTCTTGTTTCGTAAATCTTAAAACGAAATCCGAATTGTCCGTCTGTCAAAATGTTAAAGTGCTGTTTGAAGTCCGCGGGAGAAAGGCGTCAGCTAAGAAGTGCGATAAAAAGTGTGGCGACGCCTCGCGGTTAGTACGAAATATAAATACTTGACGAGAAACGGCTACATTTAGCGATCGGGTGAAACGTGAGTGGAAGTACGTCGCGTGGGTATCAACGTTAATGGAGCGCGCGGAAAAAGTTGGGGTTGCCCGCGGCCAAGTGAAGCGGCATAAAATTTCGAAATCTCTCTGCGTTTTCTGAGTCCGTCCCTTAGGATTTGAGACGAAGATGGAAGACGCGAAGGCGTTTGACAAGGACACTGAAAAGCCGAGGGTCGCTTCTCCCCGGCCCATTTTTCACCCTCCATTTTTTGCCAGCCATCTTTTGCCAGCCTCCTCCACCCCTGGCAAGTCCTGTCGAACGTTCTCTTTGATTGTTTTGATCAATAACGCCGATCACAATGGTTGCCGACCATTTTTTCCCCTCTCTATCTCTTTCGGCCAGAACAAATAAAGTTTCGATGAACGTATCACGCGTAGATTAAACTTTGCCGGTGATTCCTAAATATCGTACAGTTTTTACGTTCAAAATGAACGTCAATAAAACCGAGTAATAAATTGTCCGCGATTTTTACGATGAATGACTTCTTTTTATGGCGTTTTATTATTTTCAAAGCCACGCGGCGATTGCACCGATAATTGTATTTTGTACAATTACAACTCAATTTGAATGCAATTTCATGCAGGTTAATAATAATGCAGGGCTTGAGGGCGCGATTTTTTTGTCTGCGTGAGAACGCATTTTCTGTCTTGTATATTTATTATTGACGTTTATTATTTTTACAATTATTTCGTTCATTCCTTTTTGCTTACAGTTTGTAACTGTGCGATAATCAAATTAATAAATTGTTACACGAATTTCAAATTAAATTATTACTTTAGCGCTGGTAATTTTATTTCTA
>JABFQD010003185.1:0-13697 GCA_022817045.1 Psix sp. ZL-2020 | reverse complement strand
TATCGTACTATTTTATATTTTTTTTATTTATCCAAAGTTTGATTGTATTTGTTTATATGTAATAATGCAAATTTAAGGTATAAATTTTCATTTGAACATTTAAATTGGAAATTCTCAAATTTGAATTTTTAATTTAAATATGTAAAATGCATTAATGTAAAAAACATATTTTACAAGATGCAAGTACAGTAATTTATTTTTTAAATCAAATCTTAAAAATTGATTTCATACGTTTTTCAAGGTTTCATTGTAACTAAGATTAATGATCTGAAGAAGGAATAATCAATCAATTCGTATTTGGTATTTTTTACCCACAAGATACAATGATAAAATAGTGAAAACTCGTCATCGCCAGTTAATCGGCACAAATCAGCATGATCTGTATGATTTGACGTATGAAACGTGCAGAACGCTACTATTTTATTCGGCTGAACGAAGCGAACGAGAGAGCAATCGAGTGGCGCAAACCAGTTTTCTTCAGACCTCTTTTCTTTTGCTCGACGATGCAGTTACGCGCACGTGCGCGAATATATTCCATGGCGTCGCGGACACACACGAACTCACACATGCCTGCAGCCAAGGCAAATAAGGAGGACAGTGAAGATCGCCTTCTCTCTCGTGAAGACCCGATCGCGAAGCGAGGAGAAGATGACCCGAAGTCTGCCCGAAGAGCGATTCGCCGCAATGAAAAAAAGGTCACTCGGTTTCAAAATTTCGCCTAGAGCGACCAACCATTTGCCTTTCATAACGATAATTGTTCAGATTCCATGATTGTAAATCGACAAAAAACCGTAAATCGTGTACTAAGATGGTTTTTGATGCTTTACAAAGTGATTACGAGGTGAAGAAATCAATTGAACTGAGTCGCTAAAGTGTTTCTGGAAATTAACTTTTTTTCAAGTCAAAAAGAGTTCTACACTGAGATAAGAAATTATATTGCGATGTAAAATTTATTTGTAACAGTTATTTTTTGGTGTTATATCGAAATTAAATTGCACTATGTAAAATAACATTACAGAATGTAAAAAAAATATATTAAAAACCTATGTTATGTGAAAATGACACAAATGAAAATGATGTACAATAATCATATTAAATAATGCTGTAAATCGTGAGGAATATTTTGCCAGGTTTCTTTGTAATTTAAGTAACGATTCAATTTGTTTTTAATTAATACTTACGCAAGTCAAATTATCTGAAATTGCTTCTATTATAAAGTTATTTCTACAATCCAAATTGTAGTTGTAAATATTTTTATAATAAAAGTCAATGTAATGATGTAAAATAGCAGAAAAATGATAAAATAAAATAATCGAAGCTGCTTTGCAAAACTGAATGGTGGCATGAAATTTATGCAAACTCAGTGTAATTTATCAAATGTTAAAAATGTTTCAATACTTTGTTTAACATTATATTTTACCATTTTATATACCATTAATTTGAATTCCTTCTTTTAGTAGCTTTCAACACACCACTAATGTATAGAATTTACTCATATTTTTTATGCGAAAAATTATTACGTAATTCGTGTTAAATATCAAGAAAACTTAACTGAAAAATTTTTGATAAAATGTTATCAAAAACTTTAATTACGTAAATAAGCGAATAAATTTAAAGCCAAGCTGTAACGCATAAAAATGTTATTTATCAAACATATGCAGTACCTGAATTCACCGATTTTCCTTCATATTACATATTTTAAATGCTAGACGTTGAAAAAGTAAAGTTGTAAAAAATACAAAAATATAATGTTTTTACTTTTTTTCATTTTACATGAAATAAAAATATTGGAATAACATTTTCGATTTGTCCGTTACAAATGTCATGTATATATAGTTCAATTATTGCTAAACATTCCTTTTGATGTAATTGTAGCAGTTTTTTTGCCCGCATCTCGTAACCACGTCCTGAGGAAGCTGTAGCTGCGAGATGAAGAACCTTGTAAATAGGTTATAAGATAGTGCATAGAGGTTTGGCGCAAAAAGAGAGATAAAGATGAAGATATTTGTAGTTTAGAAAGAAGGAAAAGGAAGGATAAAGTAATCATCGCATGTACGAGCATGCGCACCTGTGCTTCAATGGGTACACTTTCAACAAGCTTGGGTAGAAAGATAATCTTGGTGATTGGTGTAATTGCAAAAATAGTATCCTAAAAAATAATAGAAATCTTTTGCGCGTGAATTTGAGGAATAAAAGTATATAATTAAAGGACATACGATTTGAAAAAAACACATTGTATAATTTATGTGTTTAGCAATTGATTTAGTTTCTGTCTGCAAGCAAATTAGTAGTATGCAAATGGAATAAATAGTTGAATTAAGTTAAGATCAAGTGCATTTCTGTTTTAACCTCTAATTGAATTTTCTTTTAAAATTCTATACCGCAATTTGCAACAGTATAACAACGTGATTTGCATATGAGTTTATAAATTATAATAATATGCTGCAAAGTCCAACGAATTATTATGCTCAGTCAAATGAAAATGAAAAATGATTCAAAGAATTAAAAAATAACAAACAAATATTTATTTTAAGAGAATAAAGTATTATTAGTTTGAATATTAGTATTTTTAGTAATTAACAATTGCAATTAAAAGAACTAAATAAAATATCTGTTTTAAATAATGTATCGGAATTTATAATATAATTTCTTTTTCAAATTTAAAAATTATATTTATATTGAATCATATTTAAATTACTAAATTGTTTTTTATTTGGAGGTTAACTTATATTGTAATAATAATTTATTAATATCAACAGTTTTATTTAGTGTAATATCCTAAAAGATGAAAGAAGTTTGACGAAAAATAAAACAATTGAAATATTTAATGATTTAAATGTTTTGTTGTTTTTCTAAATATTTTTTTGAATTGTAGTGTTTTTTTATGGTTTTTATCTTTACCATGCTAACAAATAGATTGTGCTTCTACATTTCAATGCTGTCTACATATTAATGAAAGGAAATTTTTTCAGTGACCAGAAAAAAATTGAATCGGAACCCTAAACCACAAAGAACCCTCAAAATCATGTTCGAATAACGTTGAAAATATTTTGAACGTACGAGAAATACATTTAATATCAAAGTTTACATACAAAAATATATTTACAAATAAACTGCATTTAAAAATTAATTGTATTTTCCAAAATGGTGAATTATATTATATTTATTATTTCAAAATATTTAATAATAATAATAATTGTTTTAAATTTGCATAATAACATAGATCAACTTTCTATATATCTATTTGAAAATGAGTATATAAATCCGTAACACATTGTCTATTTGACAGGCGAAAAATGTGTTTTTTCACAACAGAAATTGAATGGAACTGAAATTTTGCAAAGACGGCAGTAACGCCGCGACATTTCGATGTAATCGAACGAAATGCCATGAGGGAAATCTGCACTAGTGTGAATGAAATTGCATAACATGCAGCGAAGATGCGCGCTCCCAGTTAGTTAGCATTCGCGACGTTCGAGGATCTTTCCAAACCTTTCACTGATTAGAAGCTACAAAACAACTTGAATCGCGTGCGCAACGCCAACCAAAGTGAATTATATATGTTCACTTTGATGCTGCGCGTTTGTATGAAAACGATTTATATATGAGTCTTAATATTTCTTGATAGATAAAATCATCTATGCGATTTTGAACTTTGGCAATAAGTCAGCGGACTTTATACCATTGTGTGATCCATTTTTATTCAAGACAACAAAGAACAGTTGACCTTTAGGAAAATCAGTCGAGCGTTTTTTAATAAGGAACTAATCTATATTCGATTTAGATATAGATTACGATTTTGGGTTCAATCAGATATAGAAGTTTAATCAGAAAAACACTGAAATTAGATTACATTTTTTTCAATACTGAAATATTTGACAAAACCATTCGACGTAATAAATGAAAAAATAATATTTGGATGACAATAAATAAACTTTAAAAATGAAATGTGAGATTGAAATCTATATGCTATGGACATCATTAAAGTTCGATCTGATAAGCGTTTGAGTTTCCTTACGAAAATTATATGGTATGATTTTATTATCTTACTTTTATTTAAGACGAAATTTTTATTCGTTTCGAAAAATATTTTACGAAATACATTGTGTTATTAAATGAAGTATATTTTAAAGATAAATAAATAAAGAATATTTTAAATTGATGATTATTAATTATTGAAAAATTTAGTTACAAAAGCAAATTAGTGAAATGTTTGTTACATTTTCAGAAAAATATTCCAGTACTATACAGAAATGTTTACCGTACTATGACATTTTCCTTTCTCAATGTAAATTTATATATATTATCTTATATAAAACATATTCATAACCACATGTATTCGCAAAACCTGACGTATCATTAATAAATCTAAAGTAAAAAACTAAATTACTTTTAATGATTTCTCTTCAATGAGAAGTTGAAAAAGTAGCGCACTTTAATAGATAAAAAAATGCCATACTTCTTAATGTACCTAAAATGTAAATCATCGTATTCATCACTTTTATCATTCTATATTCAACTCAAAAAATAATTCTATACAGTTAGGACGTAAGAATTAATTGTCAGTAAAAATCACAATAATTTCAAATACAAATCTAACAAAAGTTTATCCTTCTAACGCATGATAAACCACATCATACGAAATTATAGTCAGTTCGAAAAATTTAAATAACAAGTGTCAGTCAAAATCACGGCGAATAGATTTCCGCGTAAGAAACCCTGTAGATGCCTTGATTGCACATGAAGAATAGAGGAAATAAAGTCAAAAACACAAAAGATAACCTGCATATATTAATCTTAATTACAGGATTGACTTCTAAAGGCACTGCCATATCTGACAGATCTAATGTGAGGTTTGGAGAGGGCAAAAAAATTATTATCCCTTATAGCTTATTAAATAACCAAGTCCTCTTCTATATCTATTTATAACCGACATAAAAGATTTGGTCTTCAAAGTAGGAAGAAAATTGGGCTCGGTGTACCACCTGATCGATTGCCACCTGCGACTCTGAATTCGGTCCCCTGCTCTTTTGTTACTCTAACAAACCTATATACCTGTTCCTCTTGTTCATCTCTCAATCCGGGAAGCCCTGTTGAATCTTTTTTCGTATTATACACGCGTACTGACTTCCTTTGGGGGTACCTGTCTTTGAAAAGAGCCACTACGCTTAACAATGCTAATGCACGCAACGAGTCGTGCCGGTACATTTATTTAAATATGCACTCAACTACCTGCTGCGGCGCCGCGCGCGATCTTTTGACTCGCAGTGAAAAGTGCCATTTTCCGCGCCACGTACCATATTTGTGTGGTAATTTTCACCAGCACCATATCGGTGAAGTAATTTCTATGATTACATTACTTTTGAATCAAACGAGCGTGGGAAATATTCGATCGAGTTACAATTAACGTTTTGAAAACCCTATTTGCATTTATGACCATAACACGAAACCGATTACCAGCCATTTATCAATCACGATTCATAAATGAAGTTATTTGAACAAATTTTTTCCAATTTGCTACGAAAATCAAGTTATATTTCATATGAATTTGGGCAGTTTATATTTTAAAAATGAGCTTTACAACGATCGTATTAAGATTTAGGTATATAGTAAATGCTACATTTTATATTGAATATATTACAATTTACGTTGTAAATGTTACGTTTTATATCGTACATATTACGATTTAAATAATGAATATTACGACCTACATCGTAGTGTTTACGATGAAATCATTATATTTATGCGTGAAATTGAAGTTTTGCATTACAAGTTAGAATAATTTTTTTGTGAATTATTTCTGAGAAAATATAAACCAAGATTTAAGTGTAGTAAAAAAATTGGGTAATCATATGGTTTAGTAACCAGAAAGCACAGTAAAGATCCGGCTGGTTGTGTTGTTATTGCGATACAATAACGACCACAATTGCAAAAGTGAGCCGCTAGAGTTACTAATGACGATGCTAAAAAATTTCTTAGCTACCACCTGTGGTGCATCTGCATGTTCGAACTTTAAATTTCGATGTGATAACTCGGAACAGATGCGGGGTCTGAAACCTTCTAAACGATAGGTTACGACTCTTCTGCTCACGTGTCATCTCATCTGCGATATACTTTTTATCTCTTCTCGATGCAGAAATCAACACTTTGATGTATCAAATTTTCATAAACAATTAGAATATTCAAGCGCATGAAATTGAAATCAATGAAAATAGTGGTTGTCCATAACGATTGGAAAAAGAAAAATTTAATTACATGGAAAATGGCATAGTACCTAGAAATAATTAATACCTTGGCGTGTGTAACTGGATGGAATGTGTCACTCCTTGGCTCACGATGACGAAAGCAATACAATTCGCATCCAAGGTGTGCGTACATGCTGCGTATGTAATGACAACTCACATTTTGCATAACAATTATGTCCACCCATGATTTTGCGTTATGATAAGCATCGTCGCAAAACTTTTACAAGTTGTACCGACTGTTACAACGTCCCGACACGTCCAAGGGAATGCGTGATTAAAGCTTCAAGCACTGTCGATTATTTTTTGATATTATCTTGCAGTTTGCTAAAGAAATCACAGTCACAGATAGTTTCATTTTATCTCTTCATTTTATCAGTGAATTAATGGGAAAACTCATTAGCTAATATTTACAATCAATTTTTCAGCATCTTCGGTGTAATCCTGCGATTTAAATTTCTCCAACAAAGCCCTTCAAACCCCGATCAAATCTGAATTGTTCGTCTAATCAATTCCCAATCTGGGGAATATCTTTTTTCAAAATGTTTTATATTTAAACGCAAAAGGGGCAATAAGCTCCTTTGCTTGAAATCCGAATCTTTTGTTACCCTGCAGTCCGGTTCTCAGAATTGCATGTGCCCATTGTATTCCCCGGCTAAAGTTCGGTGAGGCTTTATCGTCTCACACGACGTCGTTTAAGACGCTGCTAATTGTACGTTTGAATGTACAAAGATAGTACCGCTTACTGCATTGTATTCCGCGAATCTTATGATACGAAATTTTAGATTTCCGACGAGTAAGAAGTGTATTTGCAGTTGATGAAATGCAGCAATGAAAGTGATGTAAAATTCTACAACTGTCTTGAAAGTTTAAAGGAAATTGAGAATACGATTCAATTAAAGATTTTACATTGTTTTGAGATAACTTTCTATATGTTATGAGTGTATTTAAAAGTGTGCGTAAAATAAATGGGTACGCTGGAACAATGTAAAATTACAATAGTCTGAATCCATCTGAAGGTTAAAATTACACGAAACATAGTGTACAAATAAAAGTATGACACATAAAATGTATTTTTATACATTTTATTTTTTTCTGTACAAAATGATTGAAAAATTACAGTCTATCATGTTTACAAATTACTTGTAATTTTAAATTACATAAAAAAATTTAATTTTACACAATTAACTAGAATTTCTAAATTAAGATTTATTTCAATTCTTCTGATTATTTTTTTCATGGATTTCAAGATTATTTCAAGAATTTTATTAGAATTTTACTTCTAAACAAAATTTACGCCAGCAATTGATAGTTATTTGTTAATAATAGTCTTATGTTTTATTGTACCTAGATTATGCAAATTATTTGTACATCAAATGTTTATGTATCAACTGAAGATGGTGTTAAACATATAATCGTAAAATCATATCCATACTTTTTGTTTTGTATCCATACTACACTTCTATTAGGTTCTTCCATTATAACGCCAATAAATTGTATTCTAAAGTTAAATGTATCAAACTGAATAATTTTGAATTATTCCCAATGAATATTATAACAGAATGCATGTTCTTAATAGCCTCTTATTTATTCTTATTTTAATCTTACGCGACTCGCTGATAGGTTGAAATTTGAATTTCGAACGACATTAACATTTAAGGGTATAATATACATACTTACCTATTCATTGATAAAGAACAATTTTAATGTAAAGTGCTTGGAATAATGCGATGAATATCTTTTAATTCAGTTTGAGGCTAATTTGTGAGAATCCTCTTCATTCTCATAGAGACTACTGCATTTAAATTGCATTATCCCATCGGTTTTTATCACACCAACGCAATTGATGAAATATCACCTCAGCGGTAAAACTAGCATCTGTTTAAATTAAACGAATCAATCATCTGCTCACGAATTTCATTTTTTAAAAGACCTTCAAAGAATATACACATGATTAATCATTCGAAAACTTCGCTTTTACGAGATGTTTTCAGTGTCCAACGTGCGGAACAACAAGTTCAAGGTCAACGAAGAAGCATAGTACCTGAGATCTCTATGAACAGAAAACCTGAAATTGAAGTTGCAGCGACATTTTTGCGCTATTTTAATTAGAATCCCTAAATACATGCTAACGCATCTTCCTGATTGGTCTCGGATCAATTTATGGCGTATAAGGATCTCCCATTTCGCAGCAGCCCAAGTCAATCCAGCGAGACCAAAAAAGCTCATTTATGAGACCCAACGTGAATCTATCATATCTCCTCTGATGGCATCAAACCTCCCATCTTGCGCAACTAAAGAGAACCCAAGACGCATGCTGTAATGACAGAGTAGAATCGTAGCGTAAAACGAGCGAGCAGTGTTTTGGTTTCGTGAGAGTAAAGTCTATACCGTTGCTCGCGGAGTGCCGGCGCATTTGCCTAATTCCCACTCCGCGTCCCCCGGCGGGCCCAACTGACCCCGGGTCTTTCACCCACGCCGATCGTAGTAAAGATGGCCGCTACGATGCCTGACAGATACTATAGCTAGGCACAGCACAAAGGCTCTTTCCTCTCGTATCCTCTGTGCAATTTGGTTACCTGGCCGTAAGAGGCGCCAGCGTCGCTGGTACCGGCGGTCCCGACTCTCTGCTAAGTCACTATTCCAGCGTCACTCGCTGAACGACACGCTTTGCGCGCCTGTTGTCGTCAACCTAACGTAATCTGTTACCGTAACGTGCTGTTGTTGTTAATCAATCGAGTACGTGTTTTGTATTCTGTGACTCAAAGTAAATATGTGGACACCAGACTATAAAGTGGTGCGTCTGTTCAACTGTGGAGACCAATGATCGTTTGAGAGAGCCGTTGGGATTAGAAAGTCAAAGGAACCGCTAAGATGAAGCCAGAAAGACCCCGTAGACTGGCGCTCTTCCAGATAGCCAAGGTTCGTAAACGCTTAACCACTTGGCATCATTTGCAAAATTATCAGGTACCCTTTCATAGGGATCCAAACAGTTTCAGACTGGCTCCATTTTATCCCGCTATCATTCTGTAATGTTTAGAGCAATATCTGTTCTTACCGCATATGGCCGTAGGCGAACTTATTACGGTATTAATTAAATTCAGCTCAACAATGCCGCTAGGATTATCATCTCTTCATCTACCTCATCATTCAGAATCTCAACCAACACCCAACCAATGCCTTCATATAGAACTTTCTCAACCTACCATCACCTCCAAGACACGCCTAGTTAATTTCACCTTGCCCGTCATCCCAAATAAAAGAACCTCTCGATAACACCTGCGAACCACCCTAGTCGGAGATATCCAAACAACCCTAATCCAAACAACTCCAAAAGCTCCAGTCCTGGTTTCAACTTGTCCATAACAACTTAGCAAAACATCTATCATCTGCAAACGTCATCTCTGGCAGTTTTGCAGCAAAAAACCGTAAAAAACACAGACGTTGGGTCTGAGCCTTCATTTGCGCGGTGAGCCTTGACTTTCTTGGGTCTGAATACCGGTTGCGTCGGTTCCGGTGAATCTTTCCGAGACCGACGACAAAGCGACATAGAGAATCAGAATTGTCGTTGTTTTAACATAGAACTTTTTATTTTGGAAAAAAAATAAAAGTAGTTTTTTTAAATGATGTCAATAGTTGCGCCTGGGAACACCACCGTGCAAGCAACGCGGTTATATTATTTATGTGATTTCTTTGTAACCGGTGCTGGAATGCAAAGCACTTTGTCGCATCCGTTTGTTGGCTTTACTAGGATGCATATTACAGAAAATCACTAATCGCTCTGGCGGCTTGCGAGGAAAACGTAATTCCGCGCAAATAGTAATGTTGTTTGCATGCCTCTAGGTGACGAACCAATTGAGCGGCACCTAGCATTCAATCACTACTTCAATTTATGGTGAAATCTAAATAACGAAACACGACAAATAGTTACTAAGAAAGTTCTATAGAACTAATATATGGGTTTTAAAATGTACCAGTCATTCTAACTTAATTTTGACCATCAACCGTTCCATGGTGATGGTCTCTTTTTCAAAAACTTCTTTTTGTTAACCATAACTTTCAATTCTAAAGTTAACCTTTTCTTTGACTTTTCTCACCTTTCAAAAGGTGTTTTGTGAGATAGAGGAAAGTGGACGGACGACTGACATTGCTAAAAGTGAACGTTGTTCTTTTAGGTTTGTATTGTAATAGTGTTAATTGTTGAAAGTTATGTTTATTTTGGACATTGTTTGTTAATGTCTTGCTTGTCCCAAGTTCAAGGTTCATTTGTCCAAAGAAGGGCGCTACTGTGCCAACAAAGACCCTTTTTAACTATCTAGATAGACTTTACGGTTCAAGAAATAATTTACCTGAAGGAAGTGAATTGTCGCTTGACTGCAGTTCTCATGAAAACAAAACATCGATCTGTCTCATATTATTCAACGTTGACAGCCGCTGTTTATTGTCTTTTTTTAGGTTATTAAAAGTTCAAAGGGACAATATAAAAATAAATTAACAACTTTAATTATTGGATAATTAAAAGAGATTACATTTTAGAGGCTAATTTTATAGGCAAGATGGCGCTTCACAATGCGAGTCAATTGGTGTAATAGTCAGGATCAATAAACTATTGCATGTTCAATTCTATAACTACATGATCTGGATTATCGTGTTTCTGAGCTGGCTCAACTAGATGCAACTTCGACGCACGCTTCCGCGGATCGCTCTCATGACGATCATACAAAAGCAGCCTCGATACTCATTTATGAATTAATTGCTTAGAAAAAAGTTTGAGGCGATGCTGTAACGGTTCTTGCGCTTATTAATTTAATAAAGAAGCTACACTTTGATGTAAAGTGATGATTGCGTTATGCACATTGAATATTATATATTTAATATATTTTAAGATTTGATTCTTATTTTAAATAATATCAGCTCACAGACAATCACAAGAATTTATGCAAATATAGTTGATTTTCTATTTTTGAACAAATTTCAGAAACGAATTCAAAATTGTTCGAAAATAAATTTTAAAAAATGAAAATATTCGACTCCAAAATTAAATAGAATAAAAAAGATGACTTTTAAATTAGTAATTATTTAATTCATACATAATATATGAATATAATTTTATTTCTTGAAAGAAAAAAACTAATTAATAACAAAACTAAAGAATAACATTTTTTTTAACAACTAAATAGACATAACATTTATATATGAATTTCATAATTATAATTGAGCGAAAACGATAAGAAAATCTTCCACTATTAGAATTTAAGTGCACTGAATACCTAATTCTAGCCAAGCAAAAGAATATCTTGAACATATATGGAACATTTTCTATGGAACAGAAGATCATAATTGTGGACTGTTGACTAAGAAATGATATTATCGATTTCTTTTCCAATCGACATATTTTTGCTTCTGAACATAAGAAATGGGCGTAAAAAACTTTCTCATTTTGATTCATAAATTTCTACTCTGGATTTTTTTGTGTTTTCATTTTTATTTGTCGATACTATTTGATGTTATCTGATAAATACAAGATAACTTTCACGATCCACTACGTATTTAATTGAAAAGAGAGGCGAAATTAATTTTAATGAGTTACAAAAAAGATATGGATGGATTCACAAAAATACCAAAACACCATATTGCTAGTATGGCTGCCACATTTTCATCCCTCTTCACCTGCTGCCTCTGTAGGTTCGCTCTGGAATACAATGTTACTTCAAGTGTTCCACCTTTGCGGTCTCGCATAATGACCGGAAAGTATCATTTCTCATCCGAAAATCAAATTAGCAATTTTCACACATCCAATTTACATAGCCAGAGAAAAACTCCTCTACCTACGATATATCACTTTTTCATTTTTAAACCTATCAATGGAATCCCACGTGAAATTCCCACAAGAAAAAATGAAAATTTGTGGACAAAAATCTGTAACTTTAATAGAAGTTACATGAATCGATTTTCTCTCTCCAGTTTGCCGGACATTTCGTCACAACACGACGAAAAAATGAATTCACAGCCGGAGGGAAGCTTATGAGCAAATCGCGTACACAGTAATAATTGTCTAAGTCATATCCGTCGTCTGACGTTTGACAGCCCACGTCAGTTTGCCGTATTTATTACGCTTTTTCGCTACCGGAAAAGGCTGAATAAATGCTGCTGCGGTACGGAAATTGTGTTTTACTTTCCCTTCGACATAATATGTAGGATATAATGCGTCCTTACGGACATATTACGGGTTATCCCAAATAGGTGTAGTGACGGCACGCGACTCGCCAACGCGTTGTGTAAAATTCGAACAATCGCCTCCATGCGTTGCAATGTTTTTTCTCTTAATTCAAATCACTTTTTTCCGTTTAAACGTTTAACACTATATTATAACTGCTATTTAACGCATCGTGTATTTTCACGGAAAAATTCTAAGTCTATGGGGGGAATCCAAATGTTTTAATGAAAATTAATTATTGATAAATATTCATGTGTAATGATATATATTTAGTACGGTAGTATGAATATATTTAGTTTTACAATATTTTTGAATATTTAAATGTTAAAAGTTATTTTATTACTTTATCGGAATATATTTATATATACTAAATTTGTAATATACGTGGAAGAAATGATATATTTGATTATTATATCATATATAACATGTACTTTACATTTTTAAATGAAATCTTTTATTTTTATTTAATTGATATTCTTGGAATTATCAAACACGAGGTTTTATTACTTAAAAATAAAAATAGTAAATTAAGAAAAGTCATAATTATTCATTTAATTGAAAATGTTTATTTTATAATTTTATCGAAATTTATTATTATCAGTTAATAATGTGTTTACTAAAATATGATTAATTTTCATAAATGTATAAAATAACTGTTTATTTTATAGTATAACAAATAATTTAATTATTCGCAATTTTATCATTTTAGGTGCTGTGGCATCTCGACATCTTCCGGCGTAGTTTCAGAGAACTTTCAGGCCATGCCTGCATGCGCGAATCCTGCATCTTCTGTGCTTTAAAGGTGAGTCAGAGATTTTCTTCCGAAATACCTTCGTACTTTCTTTATAAATTTAACATCTTTGAAATACTGAAATTTACTGTTCTTATTCAAAACTAAATAAAAAAAAACGATTTTCGCAAAATATATTTTGTAACAATCTATTTTTACGTAGTTTCCGTGTCATGATAAAATCTTGCTTGACAAAAAAGAATAAAAAATAGATAATAAAATGAAAAATGTAGAAACCTATTAAAATTAAAAGTGACTTTTTAGTAGCACAATTCAAGTTTATTTTTATGGAACGATAAACTAATTTAAATTCAAAAATAATTAAAAACACAGAAGTATAAAATGGAAAAAACAGGTTTGGAAATTCGAGTATTACTAAAGTAAATAGCGGTATCATTTTTTTGTTTCATTTCTGAATAACAATCTTAATTTGTCGGAAAATTTGAAT
>JABFQD010003184.1:0-13698 GCA_022817045.1 Psix sp. ZL-2020 | reverse complement strand
GTTCGTACGCTCTTTGCGTCAGCATTAAATTTATTGTGTCGACCACTGGTCACCGCAAAGCGAAATTTGTCTGATGACTACGATTCGTCTTCAAAATCACATCAAAAACTTTTGATTGAACCCAAGCGTTAAAGTTATGTGAAATATCTCGTTTTACACATCAAACTTGGAAATTAATTTTATTTCAATGACGAGTGAGACACTCTATACTATAACTATATACTATGAGACAAAGAGTTATGCAAACGAAAATCTATTTGAGCAAATGTATATATTTTCAGCTGCTCACCTTTTCATTGAATTTTCAAATATTTCAAGTCAAAAAACCAGCCTTCAACTTGCAACGCTTAAGTACTAACGGAAAAAGGTATTTCAATTTAAGAGTTTTCCGGATTGTACAGGCGGATTTTCACTTAATCATCATCTCCCCCAACAAAGATCCGACGTCATTTGGCATTGGATTCATTCGATCTTATTCTTTTATCTTACGTCGTTACACTTTTTTCAAAACGATACATCACTGCCACGAGATTGACATTTGGTCAAGTTTCTTCGATCGCAGCAGAACACTTTTTATCACCGACGAAACAAAAAATCACAGCACTTTTTCCTGCGCAACGTTGGGTCGCTTATCCCAATTTATCTTCATGGCGTGATTACATTAATGATATTTCCATAATTAAAATTAATAAGGTTTGAATGTTATCATTTCGAAAGTTCAAATTTTCACATGTTATTGAACATGTGAATGCTATTAAAAATCATTCTATTATAAATCAATCCTTAGAGGGACTTTTTAAAAAATGAATACAAACGTAAGATTTTTCTTATATATATTTAAAGTAATAAATTTATCAATACTAAATATTTTCACTTATTTTAGTTTTTGAAAATATTAACAAATAATTCATTTATTTCATACACGTGTTGTAAAACGTGCGTATTATCTAACAATCTGCAACTGAAAAAATGATATTAAATCTTCTGTTAAATCTTTAAATGAGAGATTCAATGTTTAACCTCAAAAATATTTGCTGTTGAACAGTTATTAAACATTTTATTAACTTAGTTGAAATTATATTGCCAAAAGGAAACTTAAATAAATAGATTATGATATTGACGTTTCAAAATTAATATAATTTCTTCATCGGATATGTTTTATAATAGCATGTCAGTCTAAATGTAAATCTGAATTTAATATGAAAATATTCTTTAAGACATTTTGTATTTTTGAATTAGAGTTTTTCATAGTATGTGATGGTTGTCTTGTCGGTTTTTATACATGGTTTTAAATCAAATATCGAATGTTTTTTGACAGCAAAAGCAACCTATACCATTAAAAATAACTTGTAAAAGTTATTTTGAAAAATGTAAAATGTCTTAAAAATTTAATATCGTTGTTTTAAATTTATACTGACATTATATTCTATGAAACATTTCTGATAAGAAAATTATATTAATTTCAAAACGTCAATATAACAGTCGCTTTATTTTTATACCCTTTTTGCATTAATTTTAAATAAACAAAAAGTATAGTATTTTAATTGTAGCAAAAATGTTGCTCTTATGTGAGTGTTTACAAAAACTCGCCTACACTTTTTTATTATGCACTTTTCTCACTAGTGAGATAATGTCCTACTGAATCATTGCAAGTAATTTTTTTATTTTCCATTTATGATTTACACAATTTTCTATTTTAACGTTAATGCAATTGAATATCATTAAGATGAAATAATAATATCAATTAAATGTGTATTTGTTTTTAAGTAAAACAAAGTTTCGCATATTAATGTCGGTTTCATGAAATTATTCATAGAGATAAATACAATGCAGTTGAAAGAAGTTCATTCCGTGAGAAATAGTATGATTTACAACATACCAACTTGTTTTGTTTGACTTTTTATAAGTCGAGTCCGGTCAGTGATAACTTGGGCTCAAACATTAAGCGCCTAGGGTTTGGAATTTGTTAAGAAGCTTTAGTAGTGAGACGATAGAAGCTTGTGGATTTTTATTTCACTTTCTGTCCATAATTTTCTCAACAACGTTCTGTTACACATTTATAACACCTTTTTCTTTTACTTTGATAATAATATTAATAACTATCTTTTCTCTGCTATTCGAAATTAAATCTAAAATAAATTATTGGACACAATTCATACAAAAAAATAAAGCACAAAACAAAATATTCACAGAAAAATTCATTCAAAATATATAGTCTAAACGAAAGATTCTGTGATTTCGTTTGTCAACAATTTTCAGTTACGAAATTTCCTTTTGACGCCGAAACATTTTTACACATATTTTCGCAACTGTACACTTTTCCATCGTAAAAGCACTGCAAAATCATAGCTTCGTGAATTAAAAAAATGCTGATATACCGCCATAAAGCAACTTTCACAAAACTAACATTTTCCTCGAATTTCCTTATACTTCACTCAATTGTTTAATTTTCACTTACTTTCCCTCGTACGTCGAAGGTTGTAAAAGAAAATTATTTATAAATACGAACTTGCACGAGAATCGATTCTGCAAGCAACATCTCCGTATTAGCGAAATAAAAATGTAAATATTTGCTTACAGTGTTTATTCTGTTTGCATTTTAATTCACGTCAGATACTTCCTTCGAAATTGTATGCCTTGAGTACATAATACAAATAAGTTTGTTCCTTCCATAATATTATACGATGAAGACTTTTTATGAGAACTTGTTAATATCCGTAAAAATCAATATCTTCATGCTCTTCTTTTAATTTTGCATACTTGCGAAAAAAGTGAAAATTTGAATTTTAGAAAAACAACATTTTAGGACTATGAGGAAATGAATTCAAACTATCTTACATAAATAGTAAAATATTTTATTAACGTTACCAGAAATCAGTTATTCGTAGTACAATGGTTGAATGTTATAAACAAATGCTACAATATATATACATATATATAGCTACTGTTCTTAAGTATATAAATTTGGTCAAGTACTCTTGTTTCGTGAGATCGAGAGCAATCTCTGAACCTAAACTACAGTCCTTCGTTTATTTGTCTCTCTTTTTAGAAAATATGTATGTATGTATGTATATATATTTTTTTATAATAACCATAGTGTTTTTTGGATATTCTACCAAGAAAAATTCCGCTGATCACGTTGACGAAAATAATCCGCGTATTATAACTATGAACAACACTCACAAAGAGAAATATAGTTATCTTACGCACAGTTTTATCATCACGTGACTCGACAAAACTTTTCGCTGTTCAGGGATGTTCATAAGCGAACAATGTCGAAGTATAGTTCAACCCCTTTTATTCTTGCACAATTAAGCCGCAGAGAGAGGAGATATGTTTTTACAATATTCACAAACTAATTCACCCACGAACATCAAAAGTGGTCCTTGAACATGTCTTAAAAAATAAACACCCACGAACGCAATCATTTCTGAATTTGTGGTTCGTTTTTGATCTCAAATCCTAATGAAGAATTCGAAATTGTATTCGCTTCACGTCGTCGAACTATTTTAGGTACATTTAAAAAAGTCTCAAGTATAAAATCGTATATCGACTTACACTTTAGTTCACAAGTGTAATTTTATATTATATTCAATGTGAAGAATTCCTCTACGTGAAACATTCGCTCTATATATACGGATCGATACATAAATTTTTACTTGAGATTTCTTTATCAGAATTCGCGAATTGAATTAGAAGAAGAATAGGTTAAAGTCCGAGATTCAGTTAAACGCTTACAATCGATTCTAGTATAAAATTGAATTAGTCCTTATGTTGCTATCTTAATCGTGTAAAATGTATTTTACAAAGTTATCTCTATAGGCTAAACATGTTCTAAATGAAATGCAATTAGAGAGAATTGTTTAGCGTAAGATTATAAAAGTTGTTTCCGATCCAGCTGTTTCAAAAGTGTAACACTTTTTGTTTTACTTTACAACTAATGAATTTATCAAGGTTCATATTTATGATATCAATATACAGTGTATCACACGGTAACGAGTAATTGCTACATTCTTACGGGAAGATGAAGCCGAGAGAATTATATCAAGTCACGACGTTTCCCGAGGCTAAAAGAATAGAATAGAAAAATAGCGACTTTTATTCTTTTGTCCCATTTTGGATACGGAAATTCGTCTGTTCGTATCCTTTCGGCTGCTTCTTCGTTTGCTATCTAACAACTTTTGAAATATCCACATTTTCAATAAGATTCAAAGTCATCGACGAAGAATTTATAATATTTGAGAAAATGTGCGACAGAAGCAACGTCGCTTCTTTTGTGTGGTGTATTGATATTTCTGTTTGATATAAATGTATGTGAGCACAGCTTGAGAAAAATACCTTTGATAATTGAATGCTACTTTTCATCCTGTTCCTCATTATTTGTACTTATTACCTCATTTTTAGTTTTTCAACTTTATACCTTCTATAATTTTGACCACTCTATCATTTTATGCGGAAATAACCTAGGCGTTCTTTGATAAACTTATAATTTATAGGGAAATAAATTGCCAAAATTGTTTAACGTCATAAAGAAAAATAAATCCACTTGGAAATCAGAGTAAAAAATACCTTTTAATTTGGTTACGATTTCATTTATCAAATTATGAATAATTAATAATAATTATAATTATAACTTAAAAAAATATTTGCTTATTATATTAGTTTAATTTAACATCAAAAGACTATTTGATTTCAAATTATTTGGATATAAAATAATATTTTGAATGACTTTGAATGAAGCAAATGTAGATATACTCTACCGTCTCTGAGTCATATCTAGTGTTATTTAAATATTATATGATTCGCCATAAAAAGATTATCTATCAACCAATAGCGTAAAAGTAGGTAGTAAAACCGAGGGACATAAAATAATGATTTCATGGGAAGTTATAGATTCATAGTGGTAAAGTCTTCTTGAAGTTCTGACATATTGTCTGTTATTTCTCAAGTTTTACATTCAGTTACTAATTAGTTATGATTAGAAAAAATTTCAGTGGAAGATAAACAAAGCCATATAGTTCATTTTAAGTACACAAACCATAAAAACAACTAGAAACTTCACACACAGCACATTAAACAAATATTATAAACTTTCTTTCACAACCATAACAATTCATTCACCCGACATATTTCAATGTTTAATCACAAAATATACACTTTGACATTCTTAATCAATTTTATTGCAGTATTTTACGAGTTTCTTAATTTCGATCGTCTTTCTAATTTCGTCTACGTTCTTTGATATACTATATGTTCTAGTGAAATATTAAATAAATGCTATACGATGTTCATGTTGGTAAAACTTTGTTTTCTATTCGGCGATGGTTAAAAGATGTAATGAAATTAAAATAAATATACGAAACATTACCTCTATTTGTGGAATATGTTGATTAAAATAAAATCACACTGAGTTCTTACTCAAATAAATCGATAGTTGGAATTGAGCTAAGCCAATTTACACTATTTATGACTTGATAGTTTTCATATATATTTTATACTTTGTAACTGAGTAATTGAATTTACTCGTAAGATTAGTTCTTATATATTTTGAATCAATTTACAAACAGGATTCAGAGTCGTGAAATATTAAAAATACTGTTTCAAATGATATTCATTTAAAATTTATCTACGACATGTATATATAAAAGAAGATAATCTCCTCATTTAGGCAGATTCGTTCGCTTCATTTCAGCTTTTAAAAAGATTAATCAATGTTTTCACCAAGAAAAAATACCAATGAAAAAAGCTTCATAATCGTAAATGGAATCTATATATAAATTCTCTAAACAATTTTCAGTCACCTCGAACCATTATCCAGCGTAGATCATTATCTCTCTCCCTCTCTTTCTTTCACTCTCCCGTCCATCGCACTCATGCAGAAAAAGTAGTACTACTCAACGAAAAGGCGAACCGTTTGATTAGACGCAAGTGGCTTTGTAGCCGAAAATTATTTCGGTTGTTTTACTGCAGGACGGTTTGTCCATTTGGTTCTCCTGACTTCCCTTCTTAGAGGCATCCTGTCCGAAGCATCCCGGTGGGCTATCGGCGGTCTGGACGGTCTTGCCAAGGCTCTCTAGTTTCTCTAGGTTGGTAAGACTTGGTCTGCGAATCCTCTTAATGGATCGTACAAAACTTGGTTTGTCATGTTTACTTTTGCTGGAGCTCGGCTCCGGTTTGGGTTCGTTTTCCATTTCCTCTTCGATATGGGTGATGCTGGTGTGGCTTCGGTTAGTCTTAGTGTCGGTGCGGTCCATGTTGACTCTGGCCTCCCTCAGGGCGGCGTAAACGTTCATTTTTTCCCTGTGCGTGAGGCTCCGAATATTCTCGAGGTTGCTGCCCCGACTGACACTCATACCTCGGTCCCTTAATAAGGGCCTGGTGAGACCTTCTGAGCGCTCGAAGTGACCAATGCTGGCTCCCCGGTCACGTGCCACCGGAAAGAGGTCGCTGCGATCAAAGTGGCAGATGCTTTTGCGCCGATCTTTCTGTAATTGGCGAATAGAAAGATCGGATTTATCGAACTGAAACACGCTGGAACGGCGGTCACGCGCCAGTGGTGGCTGCAGGGGTTGCAAATATTCTGGAATACGCTGCGATTTGAGCGTGCAAAAACTCGCTAGCGGCTCATCATCCAGGTTGAGTGGGGTACTTTCTGCTGTCACTAGTGATTGCAAATCGAAAGCTGATTTAGTACGACGAGCAGTGCTGCTCTTCAGCAGCGATAGATTTGAGCCCCCAACGAAAACGCTGTTTTGCCGCGGCCGCATCGGACTATCCGGAGAAAACGGAGCTGTTTGGTGTAACGCATGTTCCAAACAATGGATGTTGATTTTCGAACAAGTGCGATGTTGCTGAAACAAAAAATTAGTCTAAAATGTACAGAGAGAAAAAATCAATCTTGGTTTATTTAATTTAAATGTCCGATCAAAACTGAATAACTTTTATTGGCTTTTTTAAGTGTTAAAAAACAATGAATAAAAGGTCGTGGTATGTTGTTAAAGTAAAAATTGAATAAATGTTAAAAAAATTCGACCTGAACATATAAAAAGATCGACCAACTAATTTCATCACTATATTTCTCAAGTTAATTGATTTCCTGACAAAAACGTAGTATAATTATTTAATGTAGCACTTAATTTAAGCACATATATTTTATAAAAATAACGTCAACTGTATCGACGCAGTAACGTCTTTAACCATAGCTTTTTATTTATATATACTTATTCCAAAATTTTCATCGCTTCATAATCATGACCAAGTTAATATCACATTTTTTTACTACCTCATTATATTAAAAAGATAAGTTGATGCTCCTTAGATATTATAAATTACTATTTTTAAACAGGCTTAGATATTTTCTATGAATTGAGGAAATAAAATGTTTAAAATGCAAGAGTGAAACATAGGAATCTCTATCTTTCAATGAAATCTAATCTCATTAAATTTTATTTGGATGATTATAAAAAATCACAAAACAAGATTAGTTTTTAATATTTTTCATGTTTTTTATTTTAGAAAAATAAATTTTTTATTCACAAATTCAAAGAAGAATTTTAATTGAAGTTTGTTAGAGCGAAAGGGGGCGAAGAAGCGCGTCTCATGACAACAGATATTAAAGTCTCATCATTTTAACACGCTAGAAAGACTAAAGAAGTATGTACAATAAATGTTAAAGTTATATCTGAACTGTAAAAGCGCTAATAAGAAAAGATTACGTTCCGAATATTGGATGATGTTCAATATAGTTATATTCTACTTACCACTTTTATACAATATTTTTATGATTTTTTTATCTTAACAAGATAGTAACTATAGGTTAACATTAAAAATACATTGAATCCACCGTTGTTACTCTTAATAAAAAAGAAGTTATAATGTTTGTAATAAAAATATTGTTTATTTTCTACTTTCTCATACGTATAGATGACTATTTATTTTTTATTTACGACCAATTTAAGCTACACTTATTAACGAAATCATTGCATTTATTATGTTTCATTCAAAGTACTCACTAAAATTAATTTTCAATTTCACGTATAAATGATTTTAATATAGAAATTTAATCATAGTAAACAAAATAGAAAAAGGGACAAAAATTTTTTTGTTTCAGATTTGTATTTACAAAAATCAATTTAATTTTTAATCGATAAATGATAACATTTTTTTATTTGCTATGATAATATGTTATGCATCAATTCATTCTTTTTATTTTAAAATATCTATTTTTGGAAGCCACGCACAAAATAAAATCGACACATTATATGCTTTATTAATAAATAGTTAATAATATAAACTTCGATATAATTATTCGTTAACAAAACATATCTCGATGAAATACACGAGAGTGTATTTATATTTTTGAGTGCTGGCGCTAATTAAATATTCGATTTAACATAATTCGATTATTTTCTAACTTTGTAATGTTACTTGAATTCTACAACACTTCTGCAAAAGACAAATATCTGTAAAATGACATAGGTATTTTTTCCTCATTTCATTAAATAATTAGTTAGTTGGTGATAATTTCATATACAAACTTTGGTTTTGTTTAAAAAATATTATATTATTCTAGTACACGATTGTGCTTATTATTACTATCATAAATTTTTACGATTTCGCTTAACCTTGCCGGTGTATATACAGGTTTTCTTTTATTCACAACACAAAGGAACCTCAGTCTGTTATATCATTGTACTTATGGCTAAACAACGGCACCTTCGACACTGTTCCTCAATTATTTTGTCAGTCGTACACTATCCATGCTTTATTAGATAACACGACTGTTCTAGCTATATATATGGTTAAAATTCTTCAGATTCGTATGTGGTTACATTAAACAGTCCAAATTTTAACAGTGCGTCAATACGCTGATCAAGTATTTCGATCAACTTCAAAAGCACCAATCAATGCTTACAATACTGTTTTTCCAGACGTACCTGTTCAGGTTTGCTGTTTCCATGTTAATTAATGAATTTGGAATACATTAATCTAAGAATATCGCAAATAACTTTTAATCAGGTTGCATCAAGTGTTCTGTTAAAAAATATTTCTCATTGATGGTATTTTGATAATATCATTTATTGTGTTAGTTTATTTTACATTTGTTTTTTATAACAATTTTCTTTTCTCGTCTATTCAGTCCAAGTTTCTTTTTCTGCGTTTATTATGTCTCGATTATTTTATCATTTGCCATTTAGACCGTATTTTTTATATAGTTTAAAGGTTTCTTTTTTTTCTCTTAAACTCGCAATTTTTCTTATGAAACGTTAAGATCGTCATTGTTTACATCTTCTATTTTTTTATATTTTTGATTATATTTCTTTGATGTTACAAGGTCAAAGATCTGAAACGAAAACAAATATATACAATGTCTAAAACTGTGAAACCTAATTATAATTATCCAATGTCAATTACACTAATTTGCATATTGATGTTTGAAGAGCAAGTTCATACAAACATTACTGTTTCTTTATCATTAATGCTTAAATGATAGAAGCAGTTTTACTCATATATCACACTGAACGCCAAAGAGAGATTATTTAATATTATGCAGATATAAGAATCTGATTTTATCTTAACTTATGTGAAGAAAGTGAATATTAAAATAAATATTAGATCGATTGAAAATAAAAATATTTGATTAACGCTATCATTTTTATTTCTTTAAAATCTGATAATATACGGAAACATATTACGAAAGTAATCATCAATGTGTACATATAAAGATAAATATTTTTGCAGTGTTTTGAGAAACTTTTAAACGATATTATAATAGGTTCTAAACTTTATATAAAATTCAATCACAATAAGAACGTCATCTTTATTTATAAACTGATAGTTTTCAATAAATACATTTTATTAATCCTAGTTATAATTTATCATATAAAATAATTATTCATTCAAAAATGCCCAATTTTTTCTTCACAATTATATAATTTTGATTTGTTACGAATAAATAATAAATTTATGTTTACATAAATGAAGATGCTTCTTTCTTCATATGACAGATCATCTTTTTTCCATACTTAGGACTAAACATTTTTCAGAATTTTTCAAATCAATCATTTCTATATAAAACATTAAAAATTATCAATATTGTATTAGATATTCAATATGATTTTACAGAATTTAAAAAAATCATTTTTATCTACGAATTGGCTTTATATATCATATCTATACACAGATATGTTCTATCATTAATTCAGATCATAATTTAATTTAATATTTGAAATCTTTTTTCTATATATTTGACTACAAAGTATAATTTATGTTTCTAACCACTGAAAACTGGTACTATAACAATGTGACATCTATTAAATATGCAAGATGTGATTGGAATAAATTTATTAATTCATACTACTCAATGTTATTTTATAATTACACAACTCTTATTCGAAATGAAGTAGTGTATTCTAATTAATTTATACATTTTAAACAATATGAATTCAAAAATTCACATGCATTAGTCCAACAAAAATACGAATAGAATAAACTTTTTACAGTATTTGTTTTCCTATTATGTAAATAAACAGGCCATTCATTGCAAAAATAAATTTTATGTTTTACGTCGTAAAGGTTTATAATCTTATTTTATTAGGACGTCATAATTTAATCAATACAATATTGGAATAACCGATTAAGAAAAAGACTTAAAAAATAATAATAATAAAAATATTTTCAATTAAACTTGGTAATGTACACATTTATTCCATTTTATTTCATAGCCATTGTTTTTTATTAATGATTTAAAATGTAATATCACTGATAGAAACTAAATGTATTATATAAAATTATTATTAAAAATGTTTGATAATAAATAATTCAAAATCCTCTACTTTTAGCTATGTCAAATAACAAATTTAGACGTAACTTTTAAATGATAGGTTGAAAGAGAAATAATAAATGTCGGTATGAAGCGATTTATTGTTTATCCATTTGTTGTTAATTGTACAAGCTCAACTGACACAGATAAACATTTGTACGATGACAACCGATCGGTCTAATGTATGTAAAGCATTATGTAAAATCCAACGAGGACGTGATTTGTAAAACTGACGTTGTGTATGTGCAGCAAAGTCGGCGATTTCAGGATTAAAGATTTGTCAACCCGACCAATCTCTCGGAATTGTCGTTTGTTGGCGAGAAATAATGAGTTCTCGATATCACGAAGAGAACGATGTTTATGGTCCATTCTAAGAACACGAAGAAATCTGTCCGTGACAATTTAAAAGTGTACTGAGCATTTCATTTTTATTGTCTAAAATAAACAAAAAATATTTGTAATTTCTAAAACTTTAGAATATATCAGAATAGTGCCAGTTTTTAAATAAATATAACGTACCAATCTTTTATTATGTTATTTAACAAATATTATTTACAAAAATAAAACCGCAAAATTATGACAAAATCAAGTGTTTTAAAATCCGCTTTTTTAAACGAAGTTAGGCTTTTCTCATTAAACAATTTTATGTATTCATGACTCTTAAATGTTTTAAGAAAAAAACTGTCTTTTCAATTAATAGTTCCTACCTCATTGTAAATTAACTTGAATAAAATTTTAGATACACTTTTCTTTCGATCCATTTTTTAAATTCCTAGTTATATAAAATAAATTAATCATTTTTAGCGCAGAAAAATCTTATTTTTATCAAGATCGTTCTTTATCTTGACCATAATGAAAAGTATATTTTCTGTAACTGAATATACATTTTTTACATTTGTTATCGCCAGTATTTTTGGAGTGTAATAAAGAGATTATTTTTTTTATTCTGTCCATATACGTTCAAAGAAACGTATGCGTTTGAACGGCATATTAAAAAAATAAGGGTTTAAAATTTTGTTAATAATAAATGGACATGCGAAATCCGAAGATAGGTTGCTGAATAAATGACCATGAAAGAAAAAAATAAAGTTAGCAATTTTAATATGGTGAGAATAGGCCAAGTATTATCAAAGCATCTTAGAATCAACCAGCCATCTTTTTTGAACGACAGATTTATAAAAAAAGCTATTCACAATCGAAATTGAATTCTACGAATTGAATGTGCGAAAATTATGTATCACCGAACTAAAGAACGAAATATTTTATTTCCAATCAAGAAAAACTCAGATACATGTCGAAATGAATTGAGCATTCGCTGGCTTGGCAACTCTGTATTGTTATATTTACGCGCCAAATTTGTTGCAATACATTCATTGTTATAGATAAATATTATTTTTAATCCAAAAAATGCTTCAACATAAAAACAAGAAAATATTAAAGAAAATGAATGATTTTTCATTCAAAAATATTAAGCCTATTAAATAAATAAATATAAAATAATAAAAATAAAAGTCAATTTTACATTTGTCTTGAATTAAAAAAAGTTAAAAACGTATAATTGTGAAAAAATCAAAGAAGAAATGAAAAATATATGTTATTTATAAAATAATATTTTCAAAATAACTAAACTACCGGCAACTGACTTAGAATATCAACCATGTGTAAATTAAAAGCAACGTTTCGAACGTTGCCAAATCTTTTTTAATTATTATTTTTTAATTCTATTTATTAAATTACTTATTCTAATTATGAGTTTCTTGATAATAAAACACGGGGTTTTGTGTAATTTTATGAAACTTCCGATTCGAAATAAAAATGTATTCATGAATCGCCCCTTATGAACCTCTCAAGTATGGCCAATTCCATTTGTTTCACCTAAAATTAATTAAATTCATTTTTCTTGAACGATTTTTTAACTGAATGAAAGATGGAATTAAAGCTAGAAAATGTAACAATTTGAATTAGTTTGCTTGGAGATGGTATGGAAAATGGAAGTTCTATATACGAAAAATGAGTTTGAATTTTTACAACGACAAGTATACTATGAAAAATGAACGCATCGGTGATTTTATTTCTCCTGTCATATCAGTTTGTCGAATGACCATCGCAAATAATCTATAAATCTTTGTTAATTGAAATTTAGTACTACTAGATCCATAGGATATTAGAGAATAATGAAGTTGTCACAAAATGCTTTACATTCAAACTAAATTTCCAGTTCGCTGAACTTGGCTTGTCATGATACGACCGCTTATCAAAACATTGATTACGCTTTTGCACTTCATACGAGAGCTTTTAACCATGGATGAGATGTTTTACAAGCAAATCTATCATGACGGGAATATTTATCTGTCAAAAAAGAGGACATGATCCTATCTGAACGCTATGATAAATTAATCAACGATTTCAACCGAGAAAGATTTACCATAAAGGTATATAAAAAATCAGGTCCTATCTATGTAGAAAAAACATGAGTGAGTTAGCATTTTTAAAGCTTTTCTTTCTTGTTTGTGAATTAAAACGCAAGAAAACATTAGCTGGATAAGAATCTAGTACGTGATATGGTTCTGAATAGAACAACTTAAACCGAAACGATTAGCGACGTTTTTGAATTCAGTAGTTATACTTGGGGCTTGAGGTTTTGCGGCACATCTACACACACAAATCCCAGCTTGCGAGAATACCGTATTTTTGATTAGAATTTGTTAGTGCGTGGTAAATCATTCTAGAACACGTTGCAGCAGGAAGATAAAGGTCCCATGTGTTGTACAATCTCTATTTCAAAATGTTAATTAATTACCAATAGATAAAGTTGTATCGAATAATTTACCATTGCATTAAGGTCGAAACCTAAGTAAACAACGCTGAAACCTAAA
>JABFQD010003183.1:0-13700 GCA_022817045.1 Psix sp. ZL-2020 | reverse complement strand
TCTTTCTCTAAAACTTGTGAAACTAAGCATCGAGAAGCGATACTACTTAGTTAATCCGTCTCGAACGAGACTCTACATATAATTACAGTCGAACTTCATTACAAGTAAGTTCGTTTGACTGTTTAATTATTCTCTCGCGTCCTCCTTTTCTTCGAAGCATTTATTTTATAATTTTGTTAATATATTTACATAATTTGGCGATTACTAATTGGAAATTTCACATAACTATTATTTCATTTCTCTATATTTATTTGCATTTCTTCTATTATTTCTTCAGTTTCTAATTTCTAATTTTAATTCACAACGCTAATAGGTGTAGCACGTTAGCAGAAGAAAAATTGACGCGGATGCAAAATCTTATAAATGAAAATAGAGTTCTGCAGTTGATTCAAGAATGCTCAGCTTGCTGGAACAGTACGCTGCACATGATTGATCGAGTTCTAGACATTCAAGAAACCTTAAATATGGCAATTTCCATGTGCAGCAAAGGACCTAGTTCATTAACCACCGAAGAGCTAACGATCTTAAAGGTCATCAGTGTACTTTTTAAGCCATTCGATTAAGCTATAATGGATATATCTGGAGACCAATATTGTACGATATCACTGATTGTTCCATTATTTCGTGGAATATATTCTGATTTACTTAACAGTGAATCATCGATACAAACTCCTACGGGCAAACGAGTTTTTTCTATACTGAAAAGCTCAATTGTATCGCGACTATTCACTTATGAGACTCAAACGACACCTATAATCGCAACTCTACTAGATCCGCGGTCTAAGCTGTTTGCATTTAGGACAGGTGAACATTGAAAAGGCGCAAAACAGCTTCTTATCAAAATTGTGACGGCGGAGTACAATGTTGAGCGTTCGACAAGAATTCCCGCTTTTCAAAACGCTGATCAACCTACAACTAATGCTGGTTCAAAGAGTGATGATCTCTTTAATTTTTATGGACGATGCACACCAAAGCAGCAGGCCAATGTGCAGACCATCTCCTTCGAGCAATACCTTGATAACAGTAAACCATTACTTGGATGAACCACCCATTTCAATAACAGAAAAAAATATTTTCCTTTTTTGGAAAAATTATTGCTGAGAGGTGCTGAGGAAAATCGCCTACAAATATTAAATTATTCCTGGTTCATCTGTGCCTTCTGAGAGAGTTTTTAGTGTCGTAGGCAAAATCATTTCAGAAAAACGTAATAATTTATCTATTGAAACGTATAATACTTCGATTTTTTGGAAACAGAACAATTAGTTACTGTAATTTGTTCAGACAATTTCAGTAAACTATAATAAAAAAATTATAATTAACATTTGGATTGTTTTAAATCGGAGTATGCTTAGTATTAACAATGATTATAATTTATCATACAAATTTTATTGTTAGCTCATGTGATTGTTTAATGAAATATAGAATATATTTTTTTCTATTGTTTCCGTTTATTGAAAAAGTTAAAAACTATCGACTATTTTCGATATTTTATTTTAAAACTATCAACTATTTTCTATTGTCGGACTATCGAAGTTTAATCATCCCTAGAGACAGCAATCATAACACCATTCGGACTCTTTCAGTTCTCGTTTATGGCGTTTGGACAACGAAACGCAGCCCAGACGTTTCAGCGTTTTGTCGATAAGGCATCACAAGGCATAGACTTCTGTTTTGTGTACCTCGATGACATCTTCGTCACGTCTACATCCCCGGAGGAGCACGAAAACCACCTGAGGCAGACTTTTCAGCGCCTGCAGGACTATGAACTCCGCATAAACCTCGAGAAATGTGTATTTGGAGAGTCGATGGTTACCTTCCTGGGTCATCAAGTATCGGCGGACGGAAGCAAGTTACTTCCGGACAAGATCGCCATCATCCTGGAGTTTCCAGAACCAAAGACAGCTAAGGAGTTGCGCCGTTTTTCTCAAGGGACGAGTGCCTAAAAGGCAAGCATTGCATTCGAGGATAGCAAATGAGTCCTTTCAAAAGCCGCACTGCTCACTCACCCCGTCATCAACACATCACTGGCCCACGTCACGGATGCGTCTGATTCGCACATCGGTGTCGTGCTGCAGCAGCAAGTTGACGGAGCCTGGGAACCACTGGGTTTCTTTTCGCAGAAACTCACCACGACTGAGACTAAATATGGCGTATACGATCGTGAACTTCTTGCCATATATCGAGCTTTCAAATAATTCTGCTATATGGTAAAAGACCGAACTTTCGTAGTTTATACTTAACATAAACCAATTACGTATACCTTTTCAAAAAATCAGATTGGAGCACTCCGAGGCAATTTAGGTACCTGGATTTTATCGGTAAGTTCACAACCGATATTAGGCACATCTTGAAGCAGGACAACATCGTCGCGAATACACTTTCCCGTGTGGACGCAATCTCCACGCCCATAAACTTCCAGGCTCTTGTCGAAGCACAGTAGAAGGACGAAAAATTGTAATAGTTCTCATAAAGAGACACCGGTCTTCAGTTGTGGTTACTAAACATTCCAGGATCAGACGTGAAGCTGTACTGCGATGTCCCCACCCCAACTGCAAGACCTTGGATCAGTGAGAATTTTCGACAACAGGCGTTCAATACCATACACGAACTCTCGCACCCAGGAGTAAAGGCTAAGGTCAGACTGGCGATCGAGAAGTTCATCTGGCCTTCTATCAAGGCTGATGTAAATCGAATAACTCAAAGATGTCTACAATGTCAGTGCTCCAAGGTAACGCGGCATGGAAACTCTCCAGTAGGGTCATTTGTGGCACCATCTAGACGTTTTGAGCATGTACATTTGGATATCATCCTGCTCCCATCATTAGACGACTACAAATACTGTCTAACGTGCGTAGATAGGTTCGCGTGATGGCCAGAAGCTTTCCTGAAGCGAGACCAAGAAGCTAGTACGGTGGCGCGCAAATTATTCAATGGGTGGATTGCTAGATTTGGCACTCGACTCAAGGTAACTACTGAATAGGGCCGACAATTTGAGTCGTGCTTGTTCAATGAACTTTGCAGATTAACAGGTACGAAGCACCTACGGACTGCTCGTTACCACCCACAGGCTAATGGAATGGACGAGAGACTACACCGGCAATTGAGACTACCAGGCTGCAGCAGCAGAGTTTGTATACGGAGAAAAACTACGTCTTCCCGGACAATTCTTAGGTTAACCACATGCAACCAAAGAATGCACCACTGAGTTCGCCCAGAAACTTCAACGACAGATGCATCAGCTGGAACTCACTGCTGGATCCAAGTACCGAGGCAAACAGCGAGTATTCATCTTCAAGAATCTCAAGACTACGTCGCATGTATTCCTGAGAAGAAAAAAACCAGGGAACATGCTCGACAATCTGTACGAGGGTCCGTATGAAATCGTGGAACAAATTTTTTGTCCTTTGTATTGGCAGGGAGGACAGGCGACTTACTATCAACCGATTATAGCCCGCTTATGTCCAGACAAACGCCGATAACCAGGGCCACCACGATTATGACGTGAACAGCCATCCTGCTACAAGTGCAGAATGACGAAGCGGTCGACGATTCCGTTTTACCGATAGATATCAAGCTGGGTTCGGTTAGTGTATCCACTGTTTCGCGTCAAAAATAAATTACCCTTTTCTGTTTATGACATATATTCTGGCAAGAGAGTAATATAGCGACAGAATGTGCAATCCGTAAATTTTCAAATTTATGATTTTTACTAGTATTGTACGTTTCGGCGTTAAACTTAAATTCATAAGACGTTATAAATCTATGAATTTTATTTCAGGAAAAACCAGGCAGATGTTGCAACTTTCAGAGTAACATCTCTTTTTTTAAAAAATTGCAGATGGTTTTTCATGACACCCGATACGGCAACTATAAGAGTCGCACTTAATTCCCGGTTCGGATGGTCGGGTCATGTCCTGCGATTTGGCCGACCCCGAGCATGACCTACATACACCGGAGTAGGGGATTGCAACAAAAGACTCGATATTTTTGAATGTGCACGTTTTTTTCAAGAAAAGCTGGCGTCGACAGCCGAATTGTGCGTTTCATAGACTCGAATGGATTTTCCGCCAGCGCATCTGTTCTTCCGGTATTCCGTGTCGCACCAAGTATATCGTTGTTAAATAAAGAAAACTGTTACTAATCGTACCATCCATCTTATTATCCGTGCACCTACAATTATAACAATTTTAATAATTATTTTCTCTCAGTGCGTGAGCATCAAGGTCTCTTTCGAAGTTTTCTTAAATTAATATCTAAGGGAGTAAGTTTGGTCGTCTTAAGACACGTTTCAATCAGACAATCCTCAATAGCACGAACATAGCCTCGCCAGGAAGTGTAATCAGCTTTAATCAAGGATCTAAACAACCGTGGAATTTCTTGATTGATACGCTCAACTACTTTTGCCTGGAGATTATGCACGGAAGTGTATTTTACTTGCACAGCCTCACATCTGAACGCATCTTCCTTAACTCTTAAGTGAACCGTGTTCCTTTTCCGACAAAATAGTTTGTGGTTTACCGTTTCCCATTTTGGGAAAGTGATCCTTGGATAAATGGTTAAGCTAGACATCAAAAGTGGTGAAAAAATACTTCACCACATTTCTCCCCTGAGGTAGAGGGCAATAAAATTCTATTGCTATAGTCTATGCTCATTCGGTGCAAAATAAGTTATGCTTTGTATGAAAACAATAGTTGTGTATTAAGAAAACTTATTTTTCTAACAAGAATCGCATGCTAAGAGGGTATGACGAATTTATCTGTAGATTCCAGAACATTAAAAATCATTTCTCAATATTCGGAAGACCTTTTTTGTGCCAGTGTGCGCATAATATTTGTGATATTAAAATGCTAATTCCTAAGCTGCTTGTTTCAGAAGACTTATTTTTCAAGCTTTTCCGGTCAAACCACGTAAAACATCATTACATAGTTTCACGCCCATTTTTGCCGGAGTTTTTTCTGAAGCAACATAGATAGATGTATTATTGCTTACCCAATCGCTGATAATGCCTTTTCCGTGGTAAAATAGTTTATTTAGGTACCTTTAAACGTATGACTGGCGAACTATATTAAGCGTAGATTGTGATTGCCATCTTATTGAGATAAAGCAGTTCCCATTGGAAATTTACTAGCATTCTCATGTACGTAAAATTTTTTTTCGGGATCAGCATATACCAAGAACATGGATATGCAGAATAAAATTTTTACTTTGTCAAACATCTTCTGGTGTTGCTGCTCCCACTTCCATTTTACCAATTTTATGTCCAGTGAATGCAGCACACTAACTTCGTGAAAAAATCATCTCGTGAACTTCGCTTACTAGTTTATGAAACCTAAGAAGCTTTTTAATTAAGTTCGATTTTCGGAATGTGGAAATTTATTCATCAATGACATCTTTTCTGAGTTCAGATAGGTTTCATGATCAAAATGCCGAAGCCTTCTCTTTGTTTTAAAAGTTACCTGTAATGAATTTGTTCATTTCTAAAGTTACAATGTGTTCTCTCTAGTTACTATGTATCCCATGAAAGGCAGCTGATTCTAAAAAAACACATTTTTTCAAAGTTTAAACGCATATTGTGACAATGACAAAAGATTTCAACCCTTTGCGAACACGACCCCAACCTTGAAATAATGCACTTGTAATGCGTTTGAGACCAAAATATATTTATAAGTACGGACCTCATGCAAAAATGCTGTGGATTTTCTAGAATATGGATCCAAAGAGACTTGCTAAATTTATTTTTCAAGACGAAACTGGCTATGCATTTGACACCGTTGATTTTTAAAAAAGTATTTTATGATAGTCATAATACATTGATTCGTTAAGTTGACGCGTATCAAGATACAATCGCAAAGAATTATAATTTCTGTATCACAGCGATCATTAGATGTTTGTAGGGACTATTAGACGGGCCAAAAATTTTGTTTTTTTGTTATTCAGCAATTTTTGCATCGGCTCATTTTCGATATCAAATTGGGATTGAATACGTTTTTCGAACAAAAGGTTCTGTTTCTTTGATGAATAATTTATGTTGGTTACCTGACATCAAAATAGGAAATAAGTAAAATAAACGTTTAAGCTTGGTAATCAATTTGCAGATTTTTTCACGTGAGTTTACATGATCACATTGTTGAAATAAAATAATTAAAAAATATTTTTGTACACCTTAATTATCCAATTTTATATATATGGAATATCTCTCACTAATCGACTCACGATTACACTGAACTGCATTTATTAAAAAATAATTGATGTAATCACAAAATAAAAATAAAAATCATTGAAATCACACTTGAAAGTAAAGTAATTACTTTAAATTGTAATTAAA
Source organism: Psix sp. ZL-2020 (assembly GCA_022817045.1). NCBI lineage: Eukaryota > Metazoa > Arthropoda > Insecta > Hymenoptera > Scelionidae > Psix > Psix sp. ZL-2020. The sequence goes on along the minus strand of JABFQD010003183.1, from coordinate 7,375 downwards.
ATAGAGTTCAACGAGCTAATGCAGGTACAGATCATGTCGTATGTTTCTTTTTACATGTAAAAATTGTATCACTTTCAAGAAATGATTCCATTCCAATTCTAATCTTTTGTCACATACAACAAATGGCAACAGGAGGTGTCTCTTTGAAGTTGCAAGCAGCATCCTAAAAATCTCAAAGAACGATAAAAAAGGTCAGTAATAGTTTTACTTTAAAGTAATAAATGTAGTGTAGGTTTTAAACAAAGAGTTAAAACTCTGCACAAAATGTATGGAAAAGCCATTTTTTTATTATTTACAATTTAGTTAAAAGTATAGTTAGAATAATATATGTACACAGACACACATATTTATAATACGCAAGAAGCATTGAACTTCTCATAAAATCAATATTTCTAAAGATCACCTGTATCAGCCAATTTCATTTTATTTTTGAATGACATATATTTTAATATTATTTGTTACAATTCTAAAGCTCTCAAAAAATTTAGATAAGCAGCTGATGTTTTCACCACCTGAAGTAAATAAAGATTATATGCAACATATTTTATTAAGTATGTACCCTTCTGACAAGAAAAATAGATAACCTTTATAGAAACTTTTTAGTATTACACAGCTGAAATATAATTTAGTCACTGAAATATATTTAAATATGGCCAAAAAAACTATTAATATTAACCACTTGAGTATACAACACCGGGTAGACATATGCATTAAACATAAAATATACTGTAATGGAACTCACGTATGTTAAATACTCTTTTTTATTGATTAGTTGTTTTTTAAAAGCATATGTATGTATCATACAAGCCTTTTTGTAGCAAGGAAGAAACACTCGACTTCCGTGTGATTCCACAGGTAGTTTTCCACGGTTTAAATAATTTGCCAATTACAAAATGAGCGACAATGTGCTTATTGTTAATTACTTTACACTACTGAAATTCACTTGCTTGGCAAATCATTCGAAAAGTTATGAATTTTCAAGCGATCTTAATTTTGCATAAAAGATTCCATTATTGAAAAAGTCATCTTTTTAAAATAGTTCTAGTTTTGATTTTAAATAAACTTCCTATTTGCGGAGTGAATATTTAGTTTTTTTTTTAAATTACGTTAGAAAATAACCTTAATAAAGAATAATTAAATTCTATGATTATTTCACCTGTTAACCGTATCGTACTAAAAAGTTTCAAGGCATAAAATTTTGTGATAAATATAATCAAAATCATTTACATTAGTGAATCCTTGGAGAGAAAGGTCAAATATTTTGGCCGCTGTCAAAACACATGGTTTTTGTGATCTCATGACTACGTTCATTAGAATAAGTGTCACGTTTCTTGGATAGTAATACCATCTCAAGTTGTAAGCTGATTCTCCAACCCTTATACTCTGAAAAATATATTATTTAAAATTTTATGTGAACTAAACAGTTATACGTTAATTTGAAGTTTTCTTAGATCGAATCATATTTATGCAAACGTTGCAATTTCATGCACAGGAATAAATATTGAATGGTACTTCAAGTTAATAAGTGTACATCTCACTAATTTTCTATCATCTAAGCAGGCGCAAGTGTATCAGATAATCCACGACAGGAAAGCTCCTGTTGGTTCCTTTACCCACTTTGACGATATGGTAGTAATATGACCTTTATTTCTATCAGAGAGAAATAGGTAAAAGCTAATTTTTTAATTGAAAACTTTAAATGAAATAACCAAATGGGTTAATTAAAAATTTACTTTATTTATGAATCACTCGTTTAAAGGATATTTTAAAATCATTCAGCGAAAAGTTTCTTTGTGTTAACAAGTGCATATTTCCCATTGCCAGATTCACGTAACCAACGTCTAACTTGTAACATTATGTTTTCAAATTACGTGGTAAAAGATTTTATATTTAAATAATTTGCGCTAGTTGTTAGATCTAAATTTTTCTTAAAATTTTGTTATTAGGAGGGAAAATGTTAATTTTTTAAAATTCAAACATGTTCGACAAATAAGACCGAAAAGATAGCAAAAACTAGAAGAACTGTAGTAATAAAGGAACTGGTAGACACCACCAATAGCACAATAATATATTTACATATAAATTCATACGTAATACTAAAATCTTAATGCAAATTGAACCTTTCGGTAGTCCGGCCGATAGGTCTAAGTTTTATTCGCCAAGGAAATGTCCGCCCCTTGGATGTAACAGATTCTTGGTACTACGGTGAGTCAAGTAAGATGTTTGAGGCTAGTCGAAAGGTCTACCAAGAACTAAAAAGGAGGTGTTCATTGGCAATAAGAATCTTCTAAAGAGGCAAAGTGCAAGGAAACAACATCCATTAATTATCATTTTTTTTATTGAACAGTGTGAAATCGGCAATGCTTTAATAGCAGTCTAAGTACTGAGATTCAATTCCTTCCTAAAAATATGTTTGAATATGGTTTTTAAAAACTGCATCACTAACTTTTTATGTATTTTTATATATTAATTAAATCCGAAAAAATCAGAAATCAAAAATTATAGGCCAAGAACAAAAAAATATATACTAAGATATTTACTAAAAAATATTCTTTGTGTTTAATATTGAACTTTTAATTTGTTCAACAATTAAACTTTAACAACGAAATTTCAATTTTAAACTTGATTTCGATTTTTATAGTTTCATTTTATTTTGACATAGTTTAATTTTTGGAATTGTCTTGAAAAAAGTGTATTTGTCGGGAAACTCCAAAGAAGGCTATCAAAAATTAAAAACATTAGATGCTGGCAATTATACGGCGTTAAGCAAAACTCGTGCACTTCAAGAAAATATACATTTGATTCAAGCCGAGCGAAACCAACGTTTTCGATATCTGTCAAATACCAAAACAAACGACAGTTTCAAATTTAAAATTACATTTTATTCGAATTTATGATTGTTGATCACTAAATTTCCTTTAAAATAAGTAAAATTTATCAGCCAAATTATTGAAATTTGAATACTTTTAATTTTATGAGAGCGCTTATTTATATCAAATAATAAATTGCATGAATCAAATCACTAATTACTTATAATTCTATTCGTAATGTGCTAAACCAGAAAATACATTAAACGTTTATATAAATTAAAGAAATTTAAAAATGCTAGCTTTAACATTCAATCGGACACCGAATGCATACTCTGCTTTCTATCGGAACTTGAAATTGTTCGAAGTTGCAATCGCCCAAAATTTTGGACGATTGTCTCTGTGCGGAGACACCCAGTCACATGTAAACAAAGTGCATTAATAAGAATATGATGTAAATTTGATACTTTTACAAATATTAAAATGACAATGCAAAATGATATGAATTCTAAATATTATGAAGCAATCAATTCAAAATTAAAAAACCAAATCAAGTAATTTGAATAGACAAAATTTTTGACAAAATGCAAAATGAATTGATGTGAAATAGCAAAATACATTAATTGTCAACGAAATAATTAAAAAAATGAATAGATCAGAAAATAATTCCTGTGAGAATCATTTTCTCACATTCTTTCAACGAGTGAGAATAAGATATATTTTTTCTCTAAGCGACACAAAATTTGGCGAAAATAAATGAAAAGAATAATATTGAATGATGGTATCGTGGTCATCATGCAAACAATAAAAATAAAAAAAAACAGATAAATTTATTCAAAATTGAATATGAAATGTAACTGATACCAACGCGATTGTTCGGACTGCAATCTCTCACACTTTGATTATGCATATTAAAATCAAAAAACCTCCAATTATTAAGTTATAAGAAAAATCAAAATCAAAAAATATGTAAACTGCAACACGGCGATGGGAAGTACTATTTCCCACCCAAAAAATTGAGATCGAAATAAGCGATTCCCGACGACTTTTGCTGTACTGTAACTTCCCACTCGTGGGGACTCGTGTCCCCAAACAAAGAAGGAAAACCAAAAAAAATTTTTTTTGCAACAGTCTGGCCCAGAAAAAAAATAAATCGATTTTTAAGGAAAAAAGGCCTTTTTTTTGACAAAATTGGTAAAATTCACGCAAATAATTACTGAAATCATTTCATTGATGGTTAAATGGTTTTAACTCAATAAGCGTGTATCTAAATATTTAGATATAATCATAATAATGAAAAAAAAATAATTCCACCCCGTATTTTACGAGAAAAATCCTGAAAAGACGCTTTTGTTAAAAAAATGTATATCTCCAAAGTAACAAAATTATTTTTCAATATTTTTATACGTCAAACTCTTCAGAACACTTCAAATTATGACCTTATACATTTTAAATTTGGTTTTTGCAAATTATTTATTTTTATGCTACTTTTTATTAAAAAAAATTCTTGATTGCATTGATATTTCATATTAATTAATATTAATTATATATATATACACAAAATTAGTGTGTGTGTAGGTGTGTGTGCGTATGTATATTACAACTTGTAGAAATGGTAGCACTACAATTTCTGCTTTTTTTTTGGGATTTGTCATCAGTTGGTTGGCTCCTTTTTAAACTCGATCTGTTCGAACAAATATTTTTAATAATATCTTGTATGAACTGTATTTAATTTTAGTTTAAATTGAAAATTTCATTTACTTGGTAGAAACTGATGTAATTGGAAGCTAGCGTTTTGCTCAATTGTATTTTCAGTTACACTGAATCATTTCCCGTCATCTTGAGAAGAATGTGTCTTCATTTCTAAAAAAAATTTTCTTGTGGGGTGCATGCGTGAAAGTGTCTGATGCCCGTAATAGAGACTGCATTTTTAAATCTTTGATCCAACATTTTCCGATGAGTCTGAAGTTATGTTTTAGGTAGTAATTGCAAACTTGCACGTGAAGCGAAACGTTTAATCGTCCCTCCAAGACCATCACTAGGACCCTTGTCATAAGATGTGGCAAAAAAAATGCCACTCTGCGGAGATACCAAAATCTTCTTTGTGCAAGCTCAAGTTCAACATATTGAGGCGGCTCCGTCCGAAAAATGAGTTATCTTTTTTAGTCCAGGGATCTTTGTTTTCAAGTGGCTGATCAACAATTTTTGAAAATAATTTACAGCTGAGGTATTGTGCTGTAAGTCATCCGAAATAATGATGTAGTTATGGAGCTGGGATTCGTTGCCTCCTTGATAGCAGCTGGACGGGTGGGCCGTCGCCTGGGAATCCCTTACACACTGTTTTGCAGAACAAACGAATAGTTTTCAGAAAAGTCAGCAACTACGATGACTTCCTCTTCAGTGATGTCGTTGTTGGTTTAACGAAAAAAATCTGCTTTTTTTTCATGATGTAGTGATGAGGGAAAAGTTGTTCAAGTTTCCATACAAGCTCTCTGACAAATTCTTTTGTTGGTTTAATCAACGTTTCCAATGAACAGCAATCGACACTGACCTACTGCTGATACGAAACGGCCTTAATTTCATTGGATTCGAGTTTGAATTTTATTGTCTCTGTTAACTTTGTAATATTTGAACAACCAACACAATTTCTTTAATGACAATCTTGCGTGCTTCGAGTGCATTTAATGCTGTTTAAGATATCAGAAACAGTCTCTAATTCTTGGTTTTCATATCACATAGGCAACACACCCGATGCTGACATCATCAAGTTGAAATTTTTATGAATACAGCATATGCAAACAGAATGTGTTCCTGCCGCCCCAGCTAATACACATTGTTTAGATTGTACGTCTGCGAATTTCGAAAAAGATATAATAACATTAGGAAATCGTTCTTTAAATACATGGTATATTTCGTTCAAATTTCCTAAAATGAGTCGTTTTTGTCTATGTTCTCACTTCCCGTTGACAGAAACACTGACGAAATCTTTTTTCCCAGGCAATTCTCTAGATATCTCATGATCGGAATAATAATTCAGAACTTGCTGGAGTGTTTCTTCAGATAAAGTTTGTCCGGGTCTTGGTTTTTGGAACACACAAGATGCCATTTTTTGCAACTTATTCTTTTGTTTTCTTCCTTAAATGATTCGAAGCAGAAAACTCTTTCACGATTTTGTATGGAGTCCAAGAAAATGGCAAAACTGATGAAACGATGATTTTATCTTTGATCGAATCGCACTTCTGAAACTTTTCTTTCAATTGACTCATCATTTTTTTTCCAGTCAATCTATAATCGATATGATCATCAGTATCTAAAAAAATAAAAATAATTAGAAATGAACAAGTTAAAAAACGATTCAAGATTTTGTTTTTATGATAAAATATATCGTGTCGAATTAAATTACCTTCTTCTGTTTGTTCTTTATTCTGCGCATTTAGGATACGGTCAAAGGATGATTTGAAAAACGATTTCACTTCATCTAGTTTTTGAGTTTTTTATTTACAATAGTTTTCATTTCCATATTGCTTAAACAATCGTTGATTCGTTCCGAGGTCATTTCGGGAGGGGTAGAGAAAAGTGTTGATAGGGTACTATTCAAAGAATCAGTTACACCCGAAATTTGTGAATCAACAGTCTCTGAAGAATCTACATGACCTACAGGGTTTGAAGGTCCCGCAGAATCCACAGGATTTAGAGAATCCACAGGATTTAGAGGATCCACAGGATCCACTGAAGTTGCAGGAGGATTCAACTAAAATAATAATTATAAAACGTATAAATGAGTTCAAAACATGAGTAGATAGGCAATGTGAGTTCTAGACCAAGTTCCATGTGTGCGTGCGTACGTGTGAAGTCGTGTGTGTGTGCGTGTGTACGTGTGAGATGTGAGGGTGGGAGGTCGGGCGAAGGTCATTTTCTTAGGAAAATATTTAATTATATTGAGTTTTTTTTGTGAAACTATTATGATAGAATTTTTTTTGTACAATTTCTATAATAGATTTTTTGTTGTTGTTCAATTTATATAATATATTTTTTTTTAATTAATTTATGAGAGAATTTGTTTTTATTCTATTTAAAATAACTTTTTATTAACAATAATTTGAATTTTAAAACATCTCCCGCGGAATTGATGAGTGATGTTAAGAAAATGTTCGTTGATATAATGTGATACCTTGGCGTAGTGGATAAGGCGTCCGCTTGGTGAGCTCAATGACGCGAGTTCGATTTCCACCTAGCGACTTCAAGGTAAGCACAAGGTGGGGCAGTTTCGGATTTGGCATTCTTGTCTAACAGAATGCCCAAATCAGAAAGCTGCGAAGCCACCGAGCATCCTGGAGTGGGTGTTTGCCTAAGGTTTTTTTCCTTAGGTTTTCCCCACTCCACAGGAAACGTCCTGGGCAAATGCAGGATGATTTGCTTCAGCGGCAAATATACAAAGAACAGGAAAGAATGAATGTAAAAATAGAATCGTTTGAATGTTTTCAGAGAAATAGAAAAAGTAAGAATAAGTATATATAAGTAAGTATAGAAGAAGTATGAATTCTCTGTACCAAGTACCAAGGACAAGG
>JABFQD010003182.1:0-13700 GCA_022817045.1 Psix sp. ZL-2020 | reverse complement strand
TCTCCCATTCTAATAATATTCTACAAAACGAGGGGAAAATTAAAAAAAAAAAAAAAAAAAAAAAAAATTAATACGAATGCAACGTTCTTTTGTTTGTTTTGAATGTGACTCAATCAAGAAGCTATAGTTAAAAAACTGTACAGTATTAAAAAATATGACTAAAAAATATCAACTGTACTAGCAAAATTCTATTTTAGTATTATCTAGAAATTATCAATTTGACATGTGAAACGGGTTTTTATTTTCAGAATATTCAATATAAATTAATGCAATATATATTTTGAATAAATATCTACAAAAATATATCACAAAAGTTACAAACTAAACTTGACACTAATAAAAACCTAAAAAATGATTATAATTAACATTACTGCAAGCATATGTATAAATGAAATAATACTCTAATCAATCAAAAATGACCGAAATGAAAGATTGAATTTAGGGCTAAACTATGTTCGCACCTTCGTCGATTAAGCAGGGTACTAAACGGGTTTGCCACGAATTTATCAAAGGCAATAAAATTTAGTCGGGCCTAGTGGAGCGTGTATGTTGGCAAGTAAATTGTTTAGCCTGATTGAAAAGGCAGAATTTGAGGAAAGAGAGACGAACGAATGAATGGAGGTTTGATTTGGTAATAGCTAATGGAAATGGGATTGGCAATAAGGTGGCAAGAAAGGGTATAGTGGCAGGACGCTCGGCTAAGTCCGATGTTGAGTGGAGGTTTGGTCGAAGAGGTGGCCTAGCTCCCTGCGGGCTGTGTGTTGGTGGACCTCGCGGTGGACTCGTGGGTGGGCTGGTACGCGTTCGCGGCACGCCAGCCGTAATTACAGGTTCCTTATTTACCGCCTGTTACACACTTCGTTAACGGATCGCTTATAAAGTAGTCTGGTAGCACTTAGCAAGATAGCCAACACCTTCGGCTCATTTGGGCTCTACGCGTGGGCTTTCCTTTGGCGTTGATTAATCCGCGCAATCGCCCGCTCTTATCTCTCGTCCTCGCTCCGTTTGCCCCCTCCTCCTGGAGCGCGTCTTTTTAACCGCAATGACGACCGAGTTGCTGACCAGCTTAATACAGCCGTCTCGATTACGTCCTTCTCGTGTTAATGCCACTCCTCGGCTGGCGCACATTTATGAATGAATCGCGTGCGTGTCGTGCCGTCGAGCCAATTAATACGACTATACCGACAACTCAAGCTCACTTCTAATTTACAAGGGCTTCGGCCTATAATTTACTCATCACTTTTTTCACTTGAAGCTCATTCGTTTCACTAGCGACGCTCCGTTTAGCCATTTTTATGCGCTTTCGCCTGCGAGCAAACGTCAATATTTTTTCATCCAAACTTCGGCCGCGCTGAAAACAGCTGAAGCGCGTCCTTTATCGAGCAAGCCAACTGAATTGGAGTCGTTAGCGTCTGACTTGGAGACGGAGCGTTCCTTGAGCTATAATTGCGATTGTAATTAAAAATCTTTGTTCAAACGACGGGCAATCTTGTCAACGAATCGCGCTACTGCTTCAGACACGCCGAAGCGAGGAGGAAGAATAGACAAATGAGCGAGCAAGAGAGCAATAACTAAGCGCTTGTGATATATTTCGACTACGGAGTGGCGTAATTGGAACGGTCGCGTGCACCCGCCGGCTACAATGGACACTCGGCCAAGTGCAAATTATGAACCTTCCGGCGTCCCCTGCTTCGATACGCTCGAGTCCGTTACCATCGCCGCCGCCGCCGCCTGTGGGTGAACTTGCAACCGATCCGGGGACACTTTTTCAACCACCAATCCCCACGGTTAAGCTCCCTGACGATGCCTATTAGAAGCAAATATAAAAAGTACTCTCTTCTCAGCGACATCCCCTGGCTCTGGAATTGTTTATTTAGGCGTTTTTCAAGGGGAATCATATTATTATCCTCGTCAGCTTTTTTTCTTAAGTAATTACGCGAGCTTTGCATTTTCCGTCATAATTCATATCTAGGTAAATTTATTCACGGGACGAAAAATGAAGCTGAAATGAGTAGCAGGGAATGGTTAAAAAAGATTTACATTGAAAGCCGCAAACTCATTGGCGTATACAAAAGCATCATTTCTCCGAGCCGCAGTCTCTTAAGGGAACGGAATGTCGCGCAATACGTAAACAGAAGCGAAAAAGTCGCGATTGTTTTGGCGAGTGTTCATTTAATAGCTAGACATAGTTGGATAAGGAGTGACAGTTCAAGCGACGAAACGAGCGGCTGCAAAAAGCGCATTGACGTTGAAATCGCAACGCAATTATAGTCGCCAGCATTGGCGTGCGTAAAGTTATGAAAGCCGTAATTTGATTCATTATTTGTGTAAACGACTTAGCGAAAATGCAAGCGCATTATGGACTCCGCGCGCCAGCCGCACCAAACTTGACTCTTTCGTCTTTTTTTCTACCTATACCGCATGATAAAGCCGTCCGCTGTGGCCCATTAAAAACTTGCAATTAGCATTTAAAATATAAACTTTTGAGCGGAGACAAAGTGAAACGTCTAATGAAAAGGCCTTTTTGATTCGCTAAATGCCTTTCAGTTGTACATCTACCTAGCAACCCTTCCTCGGCTCACCAGAAGCCGCGATTTAAATGAAGCTCACCCCTGATTGGCCACCCGCTCGCCTTTTTTCACTCTTCCTTCCTTCTCGCACTCTGAACGACAGAAAGGGACCCGAGAGCAGTTCGCTCCCAATACGTTCGAGCTCCAAGTTGAAGCAAAGCCAACAAAGATAACAACATTCTTTCTCATAAAACAACATTCCTAAAGGGTCAGAAGAATTTCGCCGAACTTAGCGAGCGCATTTATTTCGCCATTGTGATCCCTCGAGCTCCGCCAATGCGTTGCCAGCACTTTTCATTAGCAGAAGAACTAAACAAAATGAAGAGCGGAAGAAAAAACTCCATTCGCACTCGCTACGCTTAGATCCGTAAATGCACCACGCTCCACTACTCTGAAGATCTCTGCATTGACTGACCGCTCCAGTTTGTACTCTCCAGGGCTTCTGCCTTTATATCTCCGCCTTTGCTCATCTTCACTCATTTTTTCCGACATTTTACGCTCACTTCTTTGCTTCTGTTCATAGATTCTACACCAATTACTGACGATTTACTCTCTATATTTCTCGCGACATTTCGCCTACTTTTTCCCCTATTCTTCTAACTCCTAGCCCTTATTCAACGCCGTACACCCCTCGTTGCTCCACTACTGTATTTCCTTCGATCAAGAAGTTTTTCAATTATTTATCATGAAAAAAATTATTCTTCCGATATGTCCATTTCTACCAGGTACTCGCGCTTCTTTCTTCTTATATTTTCTTCCTTCTCTTCATTTTGCCAAATATATAAAGACCCTTTTACAAGACAATCAATGTTCTATTCTCTAGTCCAATGGTTGTTTGCTAATATTCAACTTCTCAAACTCATTCATAGTTTTCACGATAATTCGTATATACCATAACTAAAGCAACTGAAACAATTAACCTGATCTAGGTATTGGAAACGAAACTTTCTCATATAGAGTTTCATCTCATCTTTTTTCCCCCGACGACATAGCTCCCGGCTCACTTTAATTCGCTGATTAGGCAAGAACGACAAGGAGCGGAAAATAATCGGCCTTTCAGGCTCACATTTTTCAATCCTCTTCCTTCGACAGTTGTTCCTTTCAATGATTCAACCGGCACCAGCACGAGTGATGCAGACCTTGTAACTCCGACTTCCCTTCCGTCTGTTCTTATTCTTCCTCTTGCTCCAACTTCGCGAAAGTCGCAACCTCGTTATCGTAGCTGACTGTTCCTTCGATTCATAATGCTTCTTTCTATTTAGCGCGCGGTTCCAACATCAATGCGATTTTTGTCGACTCCAAAATAAAGTTTTCAACGTTGTGCTAATAATGCATCACCATAATTATTCCGTGCCGCCTTTTTCTCTGCCTTTTTTTTCGAAATTCATTCCTCCGGTCTTCTTTTTATTTGCTCCCATCTTACCGCCAAATACGTGTCCCGGAACAGGAACCGCCCTGTTACAGCGCGACATTCATTCGTCAAATATTCATCCGCCAATACTTTCTTCCAGTTTTTCCCCAAGAAACATTTTTTACAATGCTTCTTATTCATTCCATGAATAGTCCTCGACTAATTTATTTTCAGCCATACTCGCGGCGCTAAAATATCAACTTTAATCACTTGTACTCCAGTTTTACAATTGCTTGTAGCCAAATGAAATTAATTATATTTCCAGAGAAATAATAGTCTAATCTTTCATAAGATATTTTAAACTATCTTTAACTATAATATAAAATATATATATATATATATATATATGTATGTATGTATGTATGTATCTCCACGACCAATTGATGAGCTGCTTCAGTGACATATAACTTTACCTACATTCATTGAATAGTTGGTAAGTCGAACGACGCTAGCTCCAACTTGCAAACTTTGTTGGGACAATATGTAACCTAACATCTTGGCACATCAAGGTATCACCATATTTAATCCATAGTGGGCATTAGGTTTACTTACCTGTTAATGAACGAAAGTGATGCTATGAAGAAGTAGATAAGGTCGCAAAATGAGAAGCAACTGATTACATTAAAGTGAGATATTACTACTAATTAATAATGACCAGATTATTTTTTATTCACATTCGTATAATCATCAGATCCTTTAAACCTGAAACATACCTATTTTATTCTATTGCAAGCATCATAAAACTAACCTTATCATAGTGTCATTTGTAACTATATTTAATTATTATTTGTTATTGTATATTATTTGAATAAAACTTACATACCATCATATTTACAAATATTTTAATAATTTAACAATTATTATTATACAAATATTGTTATCATACTAAAAAGTAAACACATTTTATAAATACCTACAGTATTAAAAAATTTAAATACGTATTGTACAAAAACATAAAAACAGTTTGAGAAACTCATAACGAAATAGAAAATATCAAAGTGAACGAAACAATAGCCATTTCATTTGAAAAACTAGAACGAAGTCTTTAAGAATATGAAAAGTGAAATAGAGCAAAGTCACACACCTGAGTTGGGGGTTGAAAAGTTGGCATCACTGGTGAACGAGGTAGGTTATGCGTGCGGGCAGAAGCCGAGCGAGCGAATGCGCAAGCTAGCAGCTAGGCAGGCATCTCATCAGATTAAAAGTTCCAGAGACACAAATAAATGAGCTGCTGGGCACAATGGCGAGGTGAAGTAGAGAAAGAGAGAGAAACTAGCCGTTGGCTGCGGGTTCGCGTATCCACTCAGGGTATATTGGAGCGTGTCGCAGTGTTCTGTCTCATCTCGTTCTTCTTCTGCTTTCGGACGGTCGGCACAAGTTTCCCTACCGACTTCCCCTCGTTACTTATACAAAGCCCGTCCCCGGCTTTTATTATACGAGATGCGAGATAGCTCGCTACTTCGGCGAACGAGTCCGGGTCCACCCACCAAAACCTGCCACGCCACAAGATTGTGCTTCGGCACAATGATGCCTCAGTGAAAAAACAATCGAGCTTGATAGTGCGGGCCATGATCAGCCCGAGGTCTGTAAGGTTTCGCCAAATCAGCCACTCATAATGAAACAAATGATTACTCACGTCGATCAGGAGATTGAAATGGCCTAAGAAATGACTGCAACGTCACTCACAAGGGAAAGCTTTCAAAAGAGCACGCCAGAGAGTCAAAAAACCTAGCTGATTTCCATAAATGACCAAATGACGAGGTATAATATATAAATGTAGATATTCCGCGAACACGTGCATCGCTTTTTTCACGAACATCGCTTTCAAACTTTTACTGTTGAAATAATGCGAAAAATGTGACCTTTGGCCGGATGTGCTTGCACGGGAAAATACGATTTGCGGTTTATAAAGTTCACGCCGCCATACACTGTGTCAGTTTGAGCCATCAGGCGCGAAAGCCAAACCGCAGAATGGAATTACTCCTGTTCAGTTGTTTGTGACGACGAATAAATGGATTTAGCTATCGATTTGCGATGTTCTGTTTATTTGTCAAGCTCCATGCACGTGCATGCCTTTTTTCCCTAAATTAACGGAAAAGCTATCGCGCGAACCAAAGGAATTGTCGCATTTGCTTTGATAGATATATCGACACTGTTTTAATCGTCTGTGTAATTTCATTACTGTCTCCAAACTTCAAGTTAAAAATGACCGAGAAGATCACTTGCAAATAATACATGTCAACATGTTTTGCTGCTGTGAGAATTAACATAAAAAAACATTATTTAAAATTATGTACTTTATTTAACGTAGTTTGATATTTATTTTATTACATTTGTGTTTTTTTAACACGTATTCCATCAAGCTCGTATATTATAAATTATATATTAAAGTTATATGTTTGGTTGTGTTTTATAAACAATCTGAGAAATAGATTATGAAAAGCTGGTTGCTAGTTAGCCGATGTTAATCCAAAGTTGTCGAATATTCAAGATGATCTATGGTTTTTGTCGCTCGCTTCTAAACCCGGATTGAATCCGGAAACGGGGATTTTCGTGTTTCAGCAATATTAGGGTTTTCCCTTCGACTCGGCATTTCTATTTCCCAAGCTTCAGCCGCTATCCTGTAAGATGAAAACCCCACAAATATTAAGAATAACCCCTCGACACCGTGGTCTACCTTCCTAAATGGAAGCCCTGCTAAAGCGGATTTATTTTTATCTCTCTTCTTAAGATTTAAACAGTTCCTTATTTTGCATTCTTTCCATCGCTTATGAACGTAATACTCTGCACAACAAACGCATTTAACCAGTGCCCGTCTCTGACCATATTTATAAAGACTTACGAATTCTCATTAATTTATTTATCCACCTGAAATTTAGACTTTCATTTAATAAGATGTTATGCATTGTAATATGCATTTGTCACTGATGCGTTTCATGGCATGTAATAGCAGCAAGCTAGAATGATCTTAATAATGCCACGCGCTATACAAAGTACGCGCTCCATTCACGGGAATAAAAGCACTGGGCTCCGTTACGCTAAATCCGCTAGATATCGTCTTTTAATCGCCAGCACCCTCTGTCCCGTAGACTTTATAAGAGGCGAATGCAATGTCAGCAGGACCATCCCAAACAATATTTCCTTTTCAATAGTTTGCATAGAATCAGTCCCCAAAGAATAAGTATTAATTGCAAATTCCTATTCGAGTTCTCCCTTTCTTCATTTCCACTTGATGACTACGAAAAATTAATTCCAAATCTACCATTGCTTCGATTTCAATGATACTTTATTTTATCTGTAAATAGTACGATAATCGTTCTTATAAAACATAACAAATGCTTGAGCCTCTAAATTCTAATTCCCGCAAGAGAGAAATGAACCTGAAGCAAAAATATGTATTCAACAAAGTTGTATTACAAGATTTCCATTTCTCGATTGAGAAGTCTTTGGTGTCAGCAACAGTAGTAGCTGCTAGAGCACAGCAATCCTCATTTACATGGCATTCGCCCTCAGCCAATAAACTCACTCAGTTGCTGCTCACCATGGGATCTAGTAATTAGTTACGTAGCCGTAAGCTTAAAGTCCTTCTCATTGATCCTGGCATATTTAAATGAGCGCCAATTCAACACATAAATTTAACTGTCGCTAAATTATTCCATTCACAGACGTCCATTCGAATAAACATAGTATAATTCTTCTATCGTTTAATTTTAGCTAACAGCACTTCATATAATCTGAGCCTCCGTTGGTTTGACAAATTTCAAAAAATAACTCACCGAAAGTTAAAAAGTGAAAAGTGATAATTCAAAAATTTACAGTTGTTTCTATTATTACATTTGAACATATTTCTATGCATATAATTATTTATATAATGATACTAAACCGAATGTAAAGAAATTCCAATTTAAAATATATGAAATAAATCGAGCTTAATTTACCGATAATGATTAGTAAAGTATTATTTCCTGTTAATTAAACATTTAAATTTATTTTATGAAAATTCAATGTCTCTATATTCAAGATGTTGATATATTATATTTTATAAGCTTTTGCAAACACACAAACTTTTACAAACAATTTTTTATCTAAATTTAAAAATACTTAAGTAAGTTTTTATTATTCTAATAATGATTGAGAAAATATGTTAGAAATGAGAGCAATATCTGAAAACTGATGAAAATAACGGTGTGATAATGATAAAAGACTCATTTTCGATTACCTATCAAATATCGATAATGAATGTTTCCTGATCTTTGTTTACTTTTAAAAAAAGTACGTTATTTGAAAGTTGTTTTAATTGGATTAGAAAGAGTTTTGCTAACATTCTCATTCATAATATTTTTAATCTTGTACACATAATATAGATAACTTAAATTGATTAAAAAGGAAATACAATGTTATTTTAAGTTTTATTATTTTGTAAATTTTATTCAAGGTTATGTCTACTATGTGCTATGACAAATAATACAATATTTCTTTTTTCTTAAATATTACTGAGCTCAGTTCATCAACTAATTTCTTTTTAATTTATTAACTTTTATAATTGTAGATATTATTTCCAAATGATCAGCAAAGATATTAGAATAATTTAGATCTCGATTATTTGTTTAGTAAAGTTTCTCATCTAGAAATATTAAATTTAAAAGTATTGTAAAAAATATTGAAAATATTCACTTACACAGATGAATTGTCAATGTCATATTTGCACAGACTAATTTGAAAAATCTCGTTTAAAATTTAAGCACTACTTACAATCGAATAATTCAAATATACTTTTCATTGAATTAGACCACATTTCGTATTCTCTTAACTCCTCTCTCTGTTTCACCAGAACGATACACTTTGGCTCATATTTTTTAGATTTAGGACTAGTAAAACGATGAGTTAAATTAACTTAATTAAAAATCAACTAAAGTGTTTGACTAAAATAATTCTTTTTACTAACTTAACTCGCAATTTTTGTCTTCATAATTTTGGTCAACTTGTGTCTCTGCATAAAGTATAAATCAACTTAGCATCGTATTCATTATACAAATACACCTAATATATATCCGCATATACAATCTAAAAGTGTACATTATTAGGAAGTATCAAAATGACGAGTCCTTTTTATAATCACACAATCGAAAGCTATATTGATAGTCATGTTTTTGAATCTACTTTGTAAATTCGATGGGTGATGTATATAAATTCAAAGATTGCCAAGGCAGAGCTCGAAAGACGTTCTCCATGGAATGGCATCCACTAGTCCATTGGACCATTCCAAAAAGGTCGAACGAAGGGACGTGAAATGGAAGCAGAAATAGGTAGTAGAGCTAGAAGTAGAAAGAAGATGAGAGGCAGGACGATGGAAATCGATCCGATTTTCCAATCTCGCCCCACTGTGTTTGAACTCCAGCATCGCGAACGCTGTCTATAAGCGTATTGCACACGACACGCTATATATTGGCGTAGTCGCCCTGTATGCTCGTACTCAAGTATTGCACTTGTCTGCGACCAATCCCATAGCTACAGCCCGATATTCTTTTCCATGAAATACGTCGGTCAGTCGCATTTTCCGGTTGCAGGTTCTAGCTTCCTTCGGATATTTGAAACGTGTCAATCACATATTTCGAAATGGCTTTTCTTATGGAAGAATTTGTGGAAATTCTTCTGCTCATTACAATGTAGATATACACATTCGGTTCGGTTGAATACATTATATACTTTCAAATCATTCGAGCTGTTTCTTTCCCGGCAAAATTGCAAAAAGCACCAAAATTCGCTATGAAAACGAAATAAATTGATAACTTTGCAGTAGCAATATATAACCATAGTATAATTATGGTGTGTACAGGTTACAAAAGCACTTGCAGGAATATTTACAAATTAATATGTGTTTCGGTGTGAGAGTATGCATGAGCTGTATGGTGTAGATAGATATAAATGTATATAGTAGCTGTAGCCGATGCTGCGATTGAATGCTAGGAATTTCATCACGAGTTGAGTCGCGGTACGTTGGAGGTTGGGTTGTTCAGTGGAAGAGGTGGCGGAGGCAGAGAACCGCCCTCGGCCACCCCAACAGCCTCGAGCGAACGTCGAGCGAGCACGGACTAACGGGGCCAGAGCCCCTTGCTTAGCAGCGGCCGTTCCAATCATGATTCCGCGCTGCACCGTTTGAAGTCTCGATTGAAAAGGGGCGGAGGTTTGACTAAAGAACGAGTGCTAGCTATCGGCTATTCTAAACTATATATGTATATACGCACACACAATCGCACACGAACATATTTCTATATATTTATGTGTGAACATTTACCATGCACGCTACTTCCTAAATGTAAACCTTTTTTCACATTTCACCCTCTTTTATATCCATATTTGTACCTTTTTTAACTCCAATATCCATTGAGTGTTTATTTCATTTTTTTATTCTGTATATTGCGTTTTCTCTCAAAAACAAACTTTTACGTTAAATATATTTAAAATTGAAAAGCGAAGACTTCATATCGTTCCTTTGCAAACTTATTCACTTATTATTGCGTATTCAGTTTTAATTCCGAACGAGTTTATAAATGCTCTATCCAGCGTTTACCAAAATTCAGATTATTATTGTTGATCTATTGCAAACCACTGATTTCGTCTCTTTATTTTTAAATTTATGCTTTTTCTTTTATTACGCATCGGCTCGAGAGATTTGCGAAACTTTGGGCTCAAACTTTAGTTCGATTTCATCCTAAATCCATAGCTTCAAAAGTACTTATAACTTCCTCCACGATTCTTATGCCATAAAATGGTTCACTAATCTCGTTTTAGTTCAAGATTTGATGGGATTTATCATGTGCTTTCAATCTTGTAATTATCATTCTTTTTGAATACTGCTCTTCATCATTAATAGATCGTTTTAGGTTTCGCTGGGTTATTCGAGTTTTGTTTAAAAAACATCTCGAGTGTCAAAATTAAAAACTTTGAAGCACTTTGTATGTATATTACTTACTCACGCAGGTTTGTAAGTGTGTTCATAGATGTGATCCGAAAAGAACCCTAATGTAGATTATAAAGTGAAGATAAGCATTTTTGTCATTTATATTGTATTCCATAACAACGTGTTGATCACAAACAGTGTTACTTTATGTCGCCAGCTGTTAACATGATCGATCTAATCGCTCAAATGAATAGTTTTTGATATGCTTCAAATCCAAGTGACCCTTTTTCATATGTAACATTAATATCTTATTTCATCAAAATCTCAAATCAGTGTCGCCCAAAAGCTCTATTAGACCCGGTTTATTGTTGTATTGTTCGTCTAAATAGTATACTCATATGACATAATTGCCTGAATCTTTAACATTTTTATTTTTGATACAATCTCAACAATTCGACTAATTACATATTTTTCCCTACTATTTTCATGTTACGTTCCAGCAACTTCCGGTTATTCAATATATACGAAAAATGAATTTTTAATATAAAGGAAAGCAATTTCTTATATACATTCAACTATCTATATACACATAATTAGCTATATTTCTGTCTAACTAATAAATGGCAGGAATTACAATTTGAGGTAATATACAAGTGGCTGAGACACAAAAAATACAATGCGCACGCGGTTCAACCGAAAATACTGAAATTAATGAGAAATCCGTTGAATTTTTGGAATTCCGACGCGATGATCGAGTGCATTTTACCGCGCTGTGTCTGCCTCTGATAATATTTAAAATAAACAGTGATGATGAAAACTTAGGGAATCACGCTGGCAAACATTCGTGTTACACAGGATTTGCAAGATATAAAGAGCTCACATTCATTTTCATGAAAATGTTCTAAAACATAGTAAGAGCTGCACGTTGTAGAGCTGACAAGGGGAATGAACTAATGAACGAGTGAGTGAATGAATGAACGAACGAACGAACGAACGAAGGAACCAACACAAGGGGACAGACGAGGGCCGATGTTATCGCTATTCTTTTTGATGAGATCCGGCACAATGATACGCATTCTCCAATGTGCGTATGTAGACATTTAATACAAGCCAGAGTGAACGGAACGTAGCTAAAAATCGCATCTGAAAGGTACCGGAGCAAGACAGAATCACAACTTTACCTCTATTTTCACAAGCCCATTTCATTAATAAGGCGTTTCCCCGTCTGTCATCATTGTGAGCTTTATTCAGCGAGGTCAATTGAAAAACTCTTTAAGATTTGTGTTTTTGTACTTTGCATTGGTCGATTCTTAAATTTATTATTTAATTAGTAAGCAAAATATTAATACTGTTCATTGTAAAAATAGCTGTTTTGGAAAAAAGTTTCTTTTAAATGCTTTCATTTTGTTTTATTCAAATTATAAACAAAAATACTATATAAAAGCATATGAGTTCATCTTTAAATAATGAAATCATATGTTCAGACAAATAAATATACACGAATTAAGTAAATGTAAACGATAAAGCGTTTAAATGTGTTTCAGTAATTTTCATGTTACTGTTATTTTTATAAATATTGTTTTACAGAGAAAATATATTTTTCAGTATTGATCGGAAAGCTTTGAAAAAAGGTTTTCCTTCGTTTGTTTCCTGCGCGGTAATTTGTACAATGAAACGGTACTTCAAATCTAAATTTATGGTGCAATTATTCTGTAAAGAAAGTTTATATTTTGAAGAATAATGTAAAA
The DNA here is from genome assembly GCA_022817045.1 of Psix sp. ZL-2020. Lineage (NCBI taxonomy): Eukaryota > Metazoa > Arthropoda > Insecta > Hymenoptera > Scelionidae > Psix > Psix sp. ZL-2020. The sequence goes on along the minus strand of JABFQD010003182.1, from coordinate 1,070 downwards.
AATAACACTTAATAAACAGTAACTGTATCAAGTATCCATTGAAATAACACCTTCATATTCCTTTTTCTAATTTTTAGTTTTCGGAAAAATTATCGAATCTAAAAATATCATAACTCGCTTGTATTGAGACAGTACAACCGTGCATTTTGTCAGCTACAATTTTCAAACAATAGAATTAACGCATTTCTGTTTATTAAATCACGTAGCACATGTTTCATATTGATACGGCACTGGTTTAATTTAAAGTACAATATATACTCACATAGAGCGCCCTAAAAATGATTTTTTCAGCTGAATGTTATGTCAAATTATTTCTCTCGGAAAATTCGTGAAATAAAACTTAGCAAAGCAGTCAAATTAAATCATTAGTTATAATTAAATAAAGCAACAAACTAACCATTATAAATTAAAAATAACTGTAAAATAATAAACATACAATATCGTTCATACCAACTTATTCTATGTCTGGTTTTCATTGAGTAATCTTTTAATAAACTACCGATTATTCAATGCCGTAATCGATATCGACTTAAACTATTAAAATATAAATTTAAACTCAAAGAGAGAAAAGTAAAATAAACTCTATAAACGGTGGAGTAATAGAGATAGATCTCGAAACTAATACCATCGGTGCGAATATCTTGACCAAACATATTTAAGAGCGCAAACAAAATCTTTTATCGAGAGCAACGCACGTGTTCAATCTGTACGTAATGGCAAGGGTCCGCAAACACATGCATAGGTCCGACTGGTAACATATTTATTAAGGGGTGTTATTACAGAGGTGATGGCGCGCAGAACCCGCTGTATCTGGGAGGAAAAGCACGACGAAGAAAGATGAAAGCTCACGCGTGCAATAGAGAGAGTATGATAGAATGAGAGAATGAGAGCGAGAGAGAGAGAGAGAGAGAGAGAGAGAGAGAGAGAGAGAGAGAGAGGGAGAGAGAGGGAGAGAGAGAGAGAGAGAGAGGGCGGGACAGCGCGGGGGAGAGAGGGGAAGAGATGCGAAAGGGTGGGGGGGGCAGTGAGGGAGGGCCTGGGGCGCGGCACGAGGACCTGATGCGAACAGG
>JABFQD010003181.1:0-13703 GCA_022817045.1 Psix sp. ZL-2020 | reverse complement strand
GTTTACATTTGTTACATATTAAATTTCAATTACATTAGTTGCATTAAAAAAGCAATACTTCCTTATCAAGAATCATTAACTTCTATATAATAAATTAAAATATTATTTCATTAATTACTAAATTAGATTTTTCTAAATAATATTATCCAAACATAATTTTAGTAAAAGCAACAATTTGTTTTTTTAAATCACACTTAGAGAAATTATTATAATAACAATTTCATTTTTTATGAATACTGATAATTCATTTTCGAAGTTTAAAAAACGAGTAACTTGTAATTCAAAATAAAACTTTAAGTTTCCTCATTCGCACAATTTTCCCAACTTGAAGAAAAGAATAAATCAATATTCCATCAATAGCATTTAGTTATCATTCTTAGTTATTACTAAGAATAATAATTACAAAAATCTCAATTCCATGACAACACATTTTATGAAATGCTTTATATTATCATTTCTTATTGTATCTTTATATGTTGAAATGAATAGAATGAAAAAAAAAACTAAAAAAAAAAACAGAAGTATCTTTCAGTTTAAATCTCTGGCTTCCACGAATAACTAGTTAAGTTCATTTTTCAGAATTTGGAGAAAAATACATTTAAAGACATGAAAGGTTTATCTAACATGAGTTATATTCGGAATGCATTTGAGACTTATATAAAAATTGTGCATCTTATATAGCTTTTTGTTTGAGAAGATATTAGACTGAAAATGAAATATTTTAGTCAGATAAACTCATTTTTCAAAATTTTGAACTTGTTTTTCTGTTAAGCCACTGAAATTATGTATTGAAATTGCAATTTTACATTTGTCTTTATTTTTCATTAATAATAATAATACAAAATATGATCTTCTATAACTAAAATATCACGTTTTTTATAAAAGAGAAATCTATGCTGTTCTTTTTCACAACTCTCAAAAGTATCCTCTTACTCATTTTTTTTCTTTCAAAGTATTCTTTTTCACAATTATATTATATTACATCTTATTTTACAAAGAGTTATCAAAGTATTCCCTTATTTTCAAAAACATTATTATGTCTGTTCAGTTTCATTTGAATTCACACATCTTTTCTTATTTCAGTGAAATTCGGAAATGTCCTCTCATATACGATTCTTGACGAAAAAAGTATCCAACTTCTTTTGAATCATTTCCACGAGTTTCTGCAGTTCTTGCAAAAAAACAGCGCCACCTACTTCGATTTGCAACAGGATTACGTCGTCCCAACTCCGGATTATCTTCGTAAATACATGCAGCTCTAAAATTGGCAACTTTTTATAGTAAACGAACTTTGCTCACTTGACGTTACTTGTAAAATATTTTTGTTACCATTGTACTGCGTTCTTTTCATTTATGTATGTCTCTTTTATGATGGAAATGTGGTGACTTTTGTTCTTATTAGTAATTGAATGATACTACCTTATTGAGAAAAAAATCCAGATTAGTAGGATTTACGTTAGCATGTTACGCAGTTACAAGATTAATGTAACAAATTATATATGTATAGGTCATCTGATTTATATAATCGAAAGAACACGCAATTATATGTACAAAATAAATATTTCTGAGGTTACATAAACGTCGAAAGTTCTTGTAGGTCTTTCTCTTTGACTCTGTAAATAATAGAAATTCTAATCGGTACTTTTGTTCATTGTGTAATTATATTCGGTTTTCGATAGTTGTTTTTCTCAGTTTTGATAAGATACAAATGGTACAATGAAATATCCAAACTTTTTTAAAAATTCTATTTAAAAATAATTCACCACTCGTTCCACATTATTTGTATTATCTAGAAACAAAACAAGCAACTTGTAATTATAATTCATATGTTCGTCAAGGTCATGTTATGTCGATGTAAACGTGAAAATGGAATGATTTTTACAATGCATTATTGAAATTATTAAAAACAAAGCTTCAATAATTGAAAACTTGTCATTTTTATTTCCCAGTCTGACATCAGTTTGTGTCACAAACATTAATTTTTCTTGAAAATAGATGAATCTCGAATTACGTAATAAAAATTAGCATTTGAAACATAAAATGAATATATATATGATGTACGCTATATTACATTTCATTACATATATTATAAAGCTCGAGATTTAACAAGTATTGCAATTAAATTTATTGCAGGTCAAAGTTCACTCATTTATATCATCGACAAGAAATGTCAAATGCTGTTTCTATTTAGTTACATTTTCATCTTAAGTATATTGAAATTACGAATTTGAACTTCCAACTATTTGCCAAACTCGCAGTCGTATAAATCTATTAAGAACTATTTCGTTCAAGATAATTCATTTTTCAACATTTCATAATTATCGTGCAAATTTATTGATATTTGAATATACGAATCCACTAATTGTTCATAAATAACGATCTTTAAATAACTTAAATTAATTATGAAAACCGTATTAAAATAAAGAAGCTACGCACCGTCCAAAGAATTCCAGAGTAGAAAATAACTCTGCAAAGATACAATCGCAAAGTTAATTTTGAATAAAAACCATCAGCTTCCAAATAAATAAATTTAATTAAATTGAATTTAATAGAAATTTCAAGGTCAGACTCTTGAAAAGATGTTTTTTTTTCAATAATGGGAAGTTAACAATGAATGAATTAACCTTTTATAATGAAGGAGGGAAATTAAGCGACCCCTTAACGTACCGAATGATTGGAAAATGTTAAAGATGAAAATCGTCTATAAAAAAAACGATTTCACGATATCACGATTAAGGAAAGATCGATGAAACGCGCGCTGATCTGATCCCGCCAACGTTCGGGCGTATGTGCGCAGCGGAAAGCGCATGCGCCCGCAGCACTATCCGTTCCACAAACATTGACCCAATAAGCGGTCAATTTCAGTTCAGTCAGTCAGTGGCAGGAAAAAATGGCGGACCTGGACTTGAACATCGACAATCTGATCCAGAGACTGCTCGAAGGTATGTTAACGGAAAAAGAGTAACGCGATTGACGCGCATTTCCTCGCGCCTTAACCTCTAACGGGCCCGCAGAGCAAGTCCCGCGGACCGCTGCGTCAGCTCTCGTTCAACATTCTCTCATCGGCTGAGCCGATTGTTTGTTTTTTCGTTCTTGTCAAAATCTAGTTCTGTGAAAAAACTTCCTATCCCTGTCATTTGCACCTCTCTCTTGACCTCCCCCCACTTTTTTCTAATTCTCTATTTTGACTTTTTCCATTAGTTCCATTTTTTGTCCTTTTCTTACGTTTTTTGTCTCACAGAGACTCAAGAGAAATGGAAACAAATCTTTTTTCTGTTTGTTCTTTTCTCATGCTACATTTTGGAACCTTTTACGGGTAAAGCGTACCAGAACCAGAAAGAGCAGGTACCCAAGAAAGAGAAAGCGAAGCTTAAAGATATTTTCTCGTCGGATTTCGTCGGTACGCAATAAACAAAAAATACAAGGAACCACTTTTGTAGAAGTACACTTGGCTTGTCTCTATCTCTCTCCGTTGCTTTTGCGTTTTAGATTAATTAACGTTTTGATCTGCATGAAGACCAATTGGTTTACCTTAATGGACTTTAGTTGCATCATTCCACAACGATCCACAAGCCCAAATTTTCGCACGCGATCTCATCACAATATCAACTACATCTTCCATATGACTTCACTCTGTCACATTTTGGAATCAAAAACAAAATTTTACATTGTTCCATATCTTTTTTCCTTAACTACAACATTTTTATTTAAAACCATCTTTTCCCGCTCTTTTGTTTTATATAATTTTGACCTTGTTAACAAGTTTTAACGAATTGCATTCTTTTATCAGTTTTCATCATATTTTTGCTTTTTTTCTTTTTTGTATTTCAACAAAAGCACTGTTTAAAGTTACTTTTACTTTTCCCGCCTTTTTATTCTGTTTTATCCGAAAGAACGTTAGACTTCGCTAGAAAACTTTTTCCCGCGTAATAAAACTTTATTTATAATGTACAAGTTTTCTAAAAACAATAATAAGAGACAAAAATTCGGGTTATTTCATTTGTTTTGTTCATTTCCTCATTGTTGGTGAAAAATAATATTTATGTTCATAGAATATTATGTTGTTGGACCGAGTATTGTTTGAATATTTTAGTTAAACACAATTTTCTTTGTAGAAACTATTGTTTGTGTTTACGTTGTACTATTTTATTTTAGACAGTTTTTTTAACTGCAACTTTCTATTTTGTTTAGTGGTTTTGTATTCGTTACTTCTATGCCAGTGTGGGGCAATGCAAGATTAGCGATAAATGTTATTAAGGGATTGATTCATTAGAAATCCGCTGAAACGATAATATTTAATTTTAGACGAATCGATAATGTAAACTATTTCACGTTTGAGCAAAGTTATTCGAACTCGAAAATATTTTAATTCGAATTTAAAAATAATTAGACGTCTAATAAATTTGATTATTTTATCAAACTCATTGATAATTTAAAAATTTAGATTCAAAACATTTTTTTGTCATTCCTTGCATTATTGAAATAAGACATGGCTGTATTATTTCAATCGAAATTTTATCCTTTAACAAAGCGAAAATGAATTTGCATTCAATTTCAGTTATAAATAAAAATTTCCCGAGATAACGATTCTGAAGGAAAAAATATTTGTTATCAACCGGAGACTTGTGTTTCGAAATCTTGAATAATCATATTAAATGACATTCGCAATTTTGAAATTCACTTGTTCGACCAGAAAATATTCTGTCCCGAAGATTAGAAATAATAATTTAAATTGTTTATCACTCTTCTTATGCAAGTTCCAATAATCATTTTCAGTCAACAGACATTATTTATTGAGTCTAATAAAAAGATATAAATAGCCTGAAAATTAATTTTCCACAAAATTTGTCGCAACAATAAACAATCCAGGAAACACATACACACAAACATAAGCAATACGTGTGTGTTAATCTGTAGCTTATTTTCATTATTTTCTTCAATTTGTTTCTTCCTCTTTCATTTGGTCCGGACCGAGTTTTTGAAAAAAAGTTTTTAATATTCCCCATGCCTGTAACCCCTTTTCATTATTATTTTTACGTTATTTATTTGCTGATTCACATAAAAAGTCCACGCACACTTGGACAGAAATTCGGTATTATTAACTTAGCGTATATATAGTGCACTATGTTGACATATTACGTCATCACGTAACGTGTCTAATGAAATACTTAAAGTCTAGTCTATTTCTGGAGGACTTTTTTTGTACTAGTCAAATCGCCTGCTGGTATTTTTGGCCCTGCGTAACTACTGTTTGACACTTGTTGACCTGGTGATTAGTCTCTTTTTCCTCATCGATTTTCAATCTAAGCTACGCAGCGGAAAAGTTCATCCAATTTAAAACTCCTCACTTTTATAAGATGCAATGACTAACTGCGATTAAATCATTATTCAAGAGGTAATTATGAAATCCAAGCTTCATTTAGTTACACTGAATTAACAGAATTTTATATCGTGTTGAAAACAGTTGCGTTATTTGCGTTAATTAATAAAACACATTAGTTGATCACATTTTTGTCATTCCTTCCAGGTTGAAATGAAAAAAGTCTTGGAATTTCGTAATACTGAAATCGATGATGATCCAAATAGAAGATAGTTATGATTCTAGATGGAAATTAATATCCTTCTCGTTTTAGAAATTAAAAAATAGTTCAATACTAGCGGAGAAAAAAAAGGAAGGACGAGAATTCAAGGTCACTTGTTAGGAGTTATCATTGCGAAGGTTTTGTGGAGCAAATGAAAAAAAATTGGCTGCGATCAGAAAAGTTTACTAATATTCAGTTTTCCAATAACCATCGTGACACCAATTCGACCATGCTCGAAAGACCTTCATGGTTGTCTATAAATAAACAACGATACGTTCAGTCGGAAATGACACGCACTCCTACTTCCAACCAAAGGAAACCCTAGGTTTCGTTAGCCTACATATCCGTCTTCTGTAATTGTTCCTGTCAGATTGGTTCCAGTAGTTTTCATTTTGTGTAAAACATTTTTCCCTCAACAAGGGGTACTAGACCACTTTTTAACTAGAAGTTTTTGGATAGGTAGATTGTAGATAGAAGTGAATTTACTCTGAAAATCCATAGAATCTATGAGAAATCTAAAACTTTTATCAGTCAAGTTGTGAAACACAACTTTTCTGATAAAATGTTCACCCTAACAAATTATGTTTCTAAAATTCCAAATCCTACTATATAAGTTTCAAAAATAATAATAATAATAATAACAACAACAACAATAATAATAATAATAATAATAATAATCATGATGATGATGATGATGACATAATAGTAATAACACATTATTGAACAATGGAAATGTAGACTATACAAATATAAAAATCTTTTATTTATGAATAATGTAAATTTATTGATTAAATTTTTGGATGTGATTGCCCAATATTTGACTAACTATTGTTTCTTTCATACAAAATTCATTATTTTTAAAAATGTATCCTAGTATGTCCCATTTAAATCTGTTATATAATTCGTTGATAAATTAAACAAAGATTTTCCTTACAAAATAATTGATTTAGTCTTTACTGCATATTAATATGCAGAGAATTTTTGAAAATACCTATAAATGTAATAAAAGTTTTTACTTTTATTATTCGATAGATCCAGACTTACATCACTGGCAGAATTTAATTTGAAACCCTTGTACGGACCGACATGGATTTTGTGCCTTGAGCAATCAAGAATTTTCAGCATACCGAATCAGCCAATATTACCTTTAAAAAATGTTTATAATTTTGGAATAAAATGAAAATATTGATCAGCCAAGCTGGGTCTGTGCAACTCATACAATTTGGGTTAACATATTATATTACAAAAATGGAATTTTTTGCTGTCTTGACGAATTTCAGATAATTTGAGAATCATTGATTCGTAAACGCAATTCCTCCAATCTTGTCACCCTTCGAATATTGTAAACTCGATTTCAAGAGGGTTACAAGTTGTCGGAATTGGGTACAGTGGGTATTCCGAGTAGCTAAATTCTGGCGTAACATCTGCAGATCTGCATTTAGAGAGAAATTTAATTGCGTTTGGTAAAGTACAATATAATCATAGTTAATCAAATTCTTGCATTTAAAATTGGAATATGTGGTTCCTTAGTCAATATCGAGCATTAAGTAATTGATCGTAAGCTATGCAGTGATTAATAGTAGAAATAATGTTCCTCGAATAAAATACGGCCACTTTAGATTTGTTTGCTTGATGTTGTTCCAGAATCTTGAAAAGAACTTATACATATTATATATACCAATATACACTGTATACATATACAAGTTTCCATAGATGACGAAAGATCAAGTGCTTTTGGATTTTGCCATCAATTTGATTAGCTCGTCAACTTTGGAAACGTTTGAAGCAGAGTTAATATAGTTTGCAAAGTGAAATGCCAAGGTAATACGCAGGTGTCTTTGATCTCTTATTAAATAAGCCGCTATTGTGTAAATTACAGTTTCCTAATTGGACAAAGACATCTTTAACAAACTCAAAGTGAATTCAGTCACTATAATCTGGCTCTCGAAAATGCGAGTTCACGGTTTCTCTGGAAGATGGCATTGCTGTAAATTTTGCTTGTTGAATGCTAAATCACAATTTACCTCTTCGCCTCTCCTCCGCGAGATGGCGCGATAGGACCCGTTATTTAAAAGCTAGGTGGCACTGTACAGACTCTTGGCATTTCTCTTATTTGTACATTTATGAGCGCCATCTAAAGGCTAAATTTGTTACACAGTGCGAGGATGTCGGCCTGGCAAAACTGTGATAATGTCGGAGGCAGAGGTTCGAGGCCTGTGTTTGAAATCACGCGAGATTTTCCTGCAGCAGCCAATCCTGCTGGAGCTCGAGGCTCCGCTGAAGATCTGCGGCGACATCCATGGACAGTACACGGACCTTTTGCGACTGTTCGAGTACGGCGGCTTCCCACCAGAGGCCAACTACCTCTTCCTCGGGGACTACGTCGATCGGGGCAAGCAATCCCTAGAGACTATTTGTTTGCTGCTCGCTTACAAAATCAAGTACCCGGAAAACTTCTTCCTGCTACGTGGCAACCACGAGTGTGCCAGCATCAACAGGATATACGGATTCTATGATGAATGCAAGCGTCGGTACAACATTAAGCTCTGGAAAACATTCACTGACTGCTTTAACTGTCTTCCCATCGCAGCTATCATCGATGAGAAAATTTTCTGCTGTCATGGCGGACTCAGTCCAGACCTTCAGGTAGTGTATTTATGCGTCGAGGCTGGTTAATTAAAATGAGCACATTGCAAAAGAAATTAGCATTTATCTCTACTCATTTTCAACCAGCTGAATAATTTGTCCATCTTTATTGCTCTTTAAAATTTGTGTTCTAACATCTTTTTTGATGTGTCCTATGGATTCATCTTGGCTGGGTAAAAGTTAAATGTTGACATTATTCTTACCAACGTATCGAAACAAAAGAATTTAAATATTCAACCTAAATCATCTCAAAAATTCATTTGGTAATGAATATTAATAAATATCATATAGAAACTTTATTGAATTATCTTGAAGCTATAATTCATACATATTTCAATGATATGTTCAATGCCGAGATTACTGTAAAAAAAAAAAAGAATAAACTTTAGGATGGTAAGATCAAGTATTGCCAACTTGAGTTTGTTTTTTTTTAGTTGAATACAAGTGTTTATTTTAATTTGAATTACGAAATATATTTGTAACAATGAGCACTACTTATTGAGAAATAATTTTCTTTTTCTTGAACATATTCTAGTTCATTAAATCAGTTATTTTTGAAAAAATCGCTTTTAATGTTTTAGCATTTCATGAGAGAATATTTTCGTAGTAATAAAAGCATTTTTTGTTACAAAATATTGATTAAACTTTTTATTTGACATTTTTAATTTAACAATATTGTCAACAGTTTGCTATAAAATATGATTTTATGTATTCTTCGATATACAAACAAGTTATAGCATTTCGTGAAATTTAATTATTGAATAATCATTACGGATGTATGCAAGAGAGAAAGAAGATATATTTGATCTTAATATTTCATTTGAGTTAAATTAGGAAATAATTGAATTACATTTTTAATATTACAACAAGTTGAGCAATTGTAAGCGTATGACTATGAGGAAAAACGTTTGAATTTATTCCATTTTCTTAAAAACAAATGCAAATTTTATCATTCGCTTATATTTTTTAATCAAACAAAAATAGCATTTCTGATTTGCATTTTCAGAAAAATGTGAATTCTCTTTATCTTTTATTTCACATCTATTTTATATTTGATATTATTTAAATATTATTCTAAAAATGGATATTAAACTTGATGTTCAAACTTTTTACAGAACCATCTTAAAATTAGATCACACAGTCTTTTAGAAGTACTTTTTATTTTTCAAAAAAGGGTCATTGAAGAATAATGAAAATTGGAACGAAGACATAAAAATTGACCTTGTAATAGTTTTTCGAGTAAAATTTCATTGAATTTCCAAAAACTTTGGAATTTGATTAATGGGACAAATTTGTGTGTCCATGAAACTAAGTATCAAACTTGAAAATGTCGTCCAGTATAATAATAAAATCTGAAAAAGGCATCTTCACTTCTTCATAATTAAATTTTCATTTGAACAAAAAATATAAGTCATATCTAACATCAATATTAGTAGCGCGCAAATCATTAAATATTGAAAACCTTTTGATAAGTGCGATGCAGAATTTTTACTTCAATGCGCTACTTTTATTATTCACAGGGTATGGAGCAAATCAGAAGAATTATGCGCCCAACAGATGTCCCAGATACGGGTCTTCTTTGTGACTTGCTTTGGTCCGATCCAGACAAAGACGTACAGGTTCGTACTAATTGTTGTTTTCATTCAAAAAATACAAAACAAACAGAAGTGCCATTTGAACAATATTTTTAAAATCCAGTGAACTAAAAATTCGTGTGTAAACTTTGATCGACATTTTCAATGCAGTATTCATCTAAAAATGTGAACCTTAATTAATACGTCAGTTAAATAATCGATACACCATGTTTTATTTATTTATAAAACCGAGCTATTTAGGGATGAACATACCTTCAGTAATAAAAGTAAAATTCTTTACAATCGTTTAATATTACGTTAATTCATAAGATGATTTTGTTTGTTGTAATTAAGAAGATTCAATTTTTTTGTACTTTTAGAATTTTTTAGTAACTTTTTAATTAATAAACTGGTAACTTTTTTAGGGTTGGGGTGAAAATGATAGAGGAGTTTCCTTCACTTTTGGACCTGACGTGGTGTCAAAGTTCCTGAATCGACATGACATGGATCTCATATGTCGGGCACACCAGGTTGTCGAAGATGGTTATGAATTCTTTGCAAAACGACAGTTGGTAACATTGTTTTCAGCTCCAAACTATTGTGGTGAATTCGACAACGCTGGAGGCATGATGAGTGTTGATGATACTCTCATGTGCAGTTTTCAGGTAGAGTATCAGAGCAGTAAAACTTTTCTTTCTTGTATACAAAATATAAATTATTAAATAACTTAAAATGACTTGAAAAATAAGAATTGTAAATCAATATAATTTTTATTTAGATTTGTTGCTCTGAATTATTTTTAAATTAATTTTTTCAGAAACTATAAACATTTGCAAATTTGCATTCATCAATTTTATAAACTTGAATTATTCCACTAATCGATTATTATCGATATTATAAATTATTTTCAAAATATTTCAGTATGTTCTATTATTATTGATAAATTAAATCATTTGATTTGTAATTCAGATTTTTATTTTAAATTGGTTATGAATTGACCTTGAAAAGAAAACACTAAAAAAATAAAAATATTTTACATTTGCAGATCCTAAAACCATCCGAAAAGAAGGCAAAGTATCAGTATAGTGGTGTAAACATGGGTGGGCCAATGAGACCGTCGACACCGCAGCGGAACCCAGCAAAAAAGAAATGACCGCCTTTAGACTATGATATTTTATTTTTACTGCGTCCTGTTCGCGAAGTTTTTCAAACGCGATGCGAAGTGTAGCCGAATTCGCTTCGCTTTTGAACTGCGCGGATTTCAAAACAACAATTTGAATGAGACAGTGTGAATGAAAAAGAGTAAATGGAACGGAGTAAAAGAGAATGAAAAAAGGATAAAAAATGGAACAAAAAAAGCTAAACAAAAAGATAAAAAAAAAATACAAAAAAAATCGCAAAATTAAGCAGCTGGGGCAGCTGCCCGGAGAAAATACGAAAAAGAGCAAAACAAACAAATTGCTTCGATAATATTAAGTTTTGCGTATTCACACATTTATTACAATTATACGTTCGTGTCATGTAATAGTAGAAGAAGTGTCCTCTGCTTTTACTAGCATTTTCGAACTCGTGTTACAATTTATTTATTGCTTATTGTTTAAGTATTGCATATTGTATTTAGCTATTATCATTGTTAAAAGATCGGACACGCCATAACGTTTCAACTGTCCACCGTTTTTGTACCAAAACACTCGTTTATTCGACTTCTTTTATCTCATTTGCGGTATTCCGAAGTCTTGATATGTCGAACATTGTATTGATGCATTAGTGTGTTAAACTATCGATCAATATATCGAACGATATATTGCGACCTTCAACGATGTATCGATGTATCGAATGTTGCATAAACACAGCCTTTTTTGTTAAGAAGTATTAGCACGAGGTTTATCGAACTTTCTTTCCTTGCAGTTCTTATTTCGATTATTAACATCGATATATCGATAACATCTTTGCAACTATTTATTTATTATTAATTTCATAACGAAATTGCCATATTCGGTTTATCGCAATTTTGACCAGCTGACTTTTGGTGATCCAAGACGTATCGATTATTTGTTCTCGATCGATAGTATGTCATTTTCTTGCACCGTCTCTTTTTATTTCCCTTTCATTTATTCAGATTATTTATTTATTGTGAAATCTATTGCATTATGAGATAAGATTAAGATGAAATAAGCGTGCCAGGGGACTACGCACTGAAATTCAATTTCCTTTCCTCTCGTCTTCCTGCTAGCGCGCTCTTATTGCTACTAAGGAATCAAATTCAAAGCAAAGGAACGAACGTTTTCTCGTTCACGCCGTGCCTTATCCCCTGACGCTGTGGAGACGCGGAATCAGCGCTAAGATGGCTGGTTTGCATTTGACGTGCAATTTTCGCGATATGAAAATATTGAAATACACATTTTTTTGTTTATTTACTTCTTGTCTTCATATTTATTTGCTTTCTACAAACATCGTACTATTTCATTATTTACTCTCGACCCATCGCTCATCATTGTTTCATTAACTTGCTTGGTATTCCAATTGACGATCAATTTCAATATGTATTTATAATTATAGACCCAACTCGATCTCGCTTTGAGGATGCTTTCTTATTCGATACATCAAATCTACAATTTCTATCGATTATTTTTATTGTTGTATCAAACGATTTATACTTCTGGGTTTATAAATTTTTCATTAATCGATCATTATCGGCATGTTCGACACATTCAATATACTTCAATGTGTTCGATTATTGCCGATATATGAGATATAATCGATTATTATCGATATGATTGATTACTATCGATTTATTATATTTGTTATTATCGATTTGTTCTTTTATAATCAATATGTTCGATTTTCATTTATACATTTAAATTGTATTTTATATTTTTTGACCAGTTGAATTTATCGATATCGAATCATCGATATCATTCGAATTCCTAATTAATCATTTATATAAAATGTTTGCTAGACTGAATTATCGATTTGTTCTTTTTTAACGTTTTTTTATTGTTCTCTTTCTTTCTATTGATTTATGAATAATCGATTGTTCGATTGTGTTTCGATGTATTCTATAAACCCATGTTCTGTTTTAATTAAAAAAGTGAAGTTGATTCACAATAAAAATAAATTTGATAGCTGGGCAAATTTCAGGGACTTCCTGTTAGTGAAATAAATAGAGATTTTATGCATACAACACATTACATTAGACGACTCAGTCGCCCTTACAGTTGAGAATAAAATTTAAAATCCGCATTGAACAGTGAAGCGAATGTGCTGAAAACTCAAAATGCAAACTACTCTTTACGAGAAACAGAATCAAACAGTTGAAACGCAAAAGAGTTACTTATACGAATGACGCTTTCGCTGCGATTCTCTTTTTGGTTCTTTGGCATTTGATGACAATTTTCTTTTCCTTCTTCTCGAAAAATTGCGTTTCTTTCTTTTTTATATGCCGCGTGACTTGAAATTCAATATTTTTCCCCTCTTTGATTTTAGTATTATGGATTATTGACAAATGCGTTGTGATTCAAATTAATATAAGCGTTGATTTTTACCGGACTATTTAATAATCACATTTTGTTGTGCGCAATAATTTTTTAAATTGATTTATCGATTCAAGTAATTGAGCGAATTAAAGACGAATGTAATATATATTGTTAAATAAAGATGAAAAATAAATGATCCAAAGATGTGTTTTTTGCTTACTTTAAAGTTAAGACCTTCCTGAAATCACAAAATGACCATTAATCAAACAATTTTTAATACCCCTACTTTATTTTTATATGGATGATTTGCAATAATGTAAACAATTTATTTGTGTAAATGTAAATTATTTTAGTATTCTTTTACATAGGAAATTTTATTTTATTAATAAAATTTAGATTTAATTAAAATATGACTTTATAGCCCA
>JABFQD010003180.1:0-13704 GCA_022817045.1 Psix sp. ZL-2020 | reverse complement strand
CCCTATGAAACTTGTAGACCACATCTATTTTACATGAACAGTTTCTCAATTTTATTTGATTCTCAGCCAAATATATTATTATTATGACATAATTAAAAAGAAAAAAAATGTTATGAAATTGTAAAGACCAATGTCATTTGCATTAGTTTTTTATGGTTTCTTCTTGTAATAAAAAAGTAAGCTCGAATAAAGTATATGTCTTTATTAACTCGGACGAGCACGGCATATAGTGTCAGACTGTCAAAAGCATCGCGTGCTAGAAATGACCGGCATTCAATTAACTTTCCCACAAAAGAAAATGAGAAAAATCGCAGTCTGTGTGATTTGATAAACAACTTTCACGATGAGTTTATTTGAAAGACCACACGTTTTAAAAGCTGTACATTAAAACTCGCCACTTTCCACAGCCACCGAACTACATGTGGAAAACAGCGTGGCATGTTTTTCTCTTATACACTCGAGATCGAACGATTTGATCATCAAAGGAATTATTATAGCGGAATTACGCGGTTTAATTGAATAAGTGCACAAATTTCGTTTTTATTTTTTTACCATGCAAACGAGTCAATTATATCAAGTGAGAGCAAAAGCGTATGATTTAAAATAATCCTAATTTTCATGATTAATATATCATGGAATGTTTCGCGGCATATTTTATTATTCATATTGATTGAAAAAAGATTGCTAATATATTTTAAATCGACCATGATTGGTTATAAATATTGATCGCACGCGCGAACAGAACAGGGTTATCATCGCCCAGCGACATAAATATTTATCAACGGAATTAAGACATGGCTCTTGTTGTATCTGGCGGAGTTCAGTTGCGAAGCGTCATAAACGGTATTTGATTCACATCTAGAAGATTCGTATCTAGATTGCCCTTAATTGAAGAATGAGGGGGACAACTTGCACGAGCGCAAATAGCAGATATCGCTGCGACACATACATGTAATAGACAATTACGGTGGATATTCAGCAACGATAGCCTTAACGATTTATCTTCCGCTGTTTCGTTATAACTATCGCGTTCTCTTTGGCTAGAAACAAAAAATAGTGGTCAACAAAAGTTAAATTAGTCGATGGGTTAGTCTGAGGATACAGTATGGTTTTATTATCTACATCAAACTTGACAACAACACTCTACTAAACTTTTATCGTTTTGGACATTTCGATGCGAAGTATTTGTGATTTTTTATTCTGGCAGCTTACTTTTGAATGGCATACATAATTGATGCGATCTATGTGAAATAGGAGGATTGACACAAGTTTTCCGTGGAACCTAATTTCTTATGACTGTGACTCAAATATTTAACACCAGCCAGTAATTACGCGAGATTAGTCAGAAAGTACTCGAAAATCAGCCTTGTATATATCCGGCCAACGTTGTTTTCGTATTCAAATTATGGGATGCTTTACGTTGTAGGTTGTGGTGAAATTTAAGTGTTAATTTCATTTGGTCATTTCTCAGAGGTCTTTCCATTAACAGAGCGAAAAATATAAATGTAAAGAAATAGGAATAATTAAAGTATTATTCTCGTCATGAGAATACATTTAAATCGTTCTACTTCTTTTTCTTCTAAACACTTCTAAATATCAGGTCATCAGCGTTATTGTTCTTTACAGAGCATCGCTTCAAGATAAGAAGTTGATTTCGCATCGGCGAACAACTTTCACCAATCTGCATTAAATCTTCTCTCGATAACCGTTAGAGCAAAAATGACATCTCATTGTGGCAGAATATAATTATTGTTTCAAGCGCACAGCAGCGAACGGGTGTAATCGGTAACTCCTGCCGGTTGATAGGCAGGCAGAAAACCTCTCGAACCGTGCTTATCCCATCTTCTTAGGTAGTCACGGGTCAGCGAATCCTAGTTCCTAGTCACGAATATCTAAATAAAGACTACAACGAAGCGAAGCGGTCCGACGTAGCTTCAGGCCCGAATACACTCGTCGTTCCCTTTCGACGTATCTTGCACGTTCGGCAACGTTAATGCGCCAATAAAGATAGACTAGGGCAGCTTCTCGGTCACTTATCTCTTAGTTAATCTCAGGCGTTCGAGTTGCCGGCCGATTTATTGATACGAATAGCCGACACTACAAGCCGCGAATTCCGCGCCATCTCGGATTTCAGGGGCCATTGTTCACCACCGACAAACCATTCCGATTTGCACGAACGTAAAATTGACCGGGACTTAACTGATGAACAGCAAAAGATAATATACAGCTGAAGATAAAGCTAACTATAAGGGGACGACTGCAACACTTTTCCATGTATTTTTTGATGCATACAAAATAATTTAAGCGTTTTATTTCTTCACATTAACTATGACAAATTTATTTAGAAGCTTTCACATAAAAATACATTAAGTTCTATAAAGTTGCTAATTAGCAATCACATTTCGTTGTGACAGATTTGTGGATGGGACTGTCGCAAGTGCTTGGAGAACTGTGCGATTCTGAAATACTTTGCGAATCTATCTGGAACGATCACGGAAATCACATAAAAGATTCAACAAATTTTCCTATGTTTAGAATTCGCCTATATAACCCTCTAATGGGGTTCATTGGTTCATGGGTAAATCATTCATGATTTCATTATTTTCTATCGAGCTTTATCTTATCTTTTTCCTTCTACTATATCATTAACGTTAGTATTTATACAATTTTGATTTTTGCATCTTATCATTCTGATTAATTTAGTTACATTGCAGTATATTATTCATATACCTTACAGCAAAATAAGTTAGCCTCGAGGCATAATATAATTTAATAAATAATGAATAAATATTTTTTTCTGGTACTCAGACTTCTATGTTTGATTGTGCATTACGCTGAAATTCATATACGTAGCTCCAATAATTCTAAAACTTATATTCCACCGTCTTTGCGATAAAACAAGCAAATAACGTTGCGATTATATTAGAGAAGTAATTGGAATTTACTATGATAGGAATATATTAAAAATGTACACTAGAAATTATTCAGAAAAATTTAATGGTATATATATTTCCATCTTCTCTCTATAAAGCCAAGTAATAATTATGTTTCTCTAAGCAATGAAATATTTTTAATTAAAGATGTAATGTTACGAAAATTCAGGCTAGATTTGGTTAATGAAATTAAACTTGCTAACTCGCAGACAAATAGAAATTTGGTCTAAAGTATCTTAGATTAGTATAGTTATGCGAGAAGACATTTGAATGCTAACATTTCGTCTGAATGAAGTAGTGCATATAGCTGGGTTTTGGGTTCACAACTTCATAAGTGGTTACATAACGGGAGAGATTCAAATTAGAATACGATGGTGTAACATGAATCAGGTCGATCTAATTACGGCAGCGCTAATTGATAGTAAAGCTCTTGATGGTCGAAGTCTAAAACTTTTAGGAATATCCTATTTAGTTCAAAATATCTTCAAATAAAAAATCACTTCAATTTCATTCATTTATCTCACAAAGTCTTTGGGTGAGAGAATGAAGTGAATTGAAGTACATTTTTGTTCTTAAGTAGAACAACTTTTCCGTGAACTTGTTAATCACCACGCTGGAAGAGTTGGACTCGTGTTTGCTGATATTTAGTTCGATGTTACGCTAACTTATGGACGCGGGAGTAGATCTCCGGTGAAAATAATCTTAATTGTATGGAATCACCATTCTTCTTTAATACGAAATTTAATTGCTTTCCTTTGATAAGTATAGTGTTCCTATACAGATCCTATCGATATTTAACTGCTTATCGATAACAATTTGAAGCGAATTGTTCAATAAAGTAGTTCTAGAAATAATTTTCTTGTGAAACAAAATTAAATGCCAATTACATGCCATAGTACAAATGACCATTTATTAACCCTACATTAAAAATATATTGGCAATATATTTCCAATATGTGGTAGTAACATTTTCCAACATATTATTATGTTGTAGAATTTCATCATACAAATTATAATTTTTGAATTGGAATAATTCGATTTGTATTTATATCATTACATCAAAAATGGATTGTTACATATATGTTATTTTTGTTTTACAATATGGAAAGAATTAAAACTAATTCTCAGTTAACACCTACCTTTTTTGAAATCAACATATTGAACAGAAACACAAAGGCCTGATATAGATCTTATCAGACAAAGTTATTGAATGAGTATTTTATAATGGGTTAATTTTTGATCACTCGAAATTATTTTATTCACAATTTTATTTCAGAAATAATTCTGTACTAGTTAAAAAAGATTATAAGTCCTCATTTTTTCCTCGACTTTCATACTCATAACTGTAAGATTTTCTATAAGAGAATTTTCTACAAATCTCGTATCCCTGAACAATTTTTTTAAAGGATAAACTACTAAATTTCATCGTGCTGTCAATAAACAAATTTTATATTATTTTAATAATTATAGTTGTATAATATATCTCGGTGTTATTAGATTGTGACTTGCCGTTCACAAAACAGCAAGGAATACGTAGCGTAAAGATGAGGTGCATCCGGTGAGGCCATAAAGGCGGGAGTGCTCAACAACGACGTGCGAGCCTTCTTCTGAAATTATTATACCATGTGCGAGTATTGCAAACGCAACCGCGTTCACAATGGATTCAAAAAAACCGTAATGAACCATATCTTCTCGCAAATACCAAATTGTGTGAACGCTAAATAATTCCGTTTTTTCAGCAACTGTATCTTAACTGTAACTTTTACACGGTTTGCGATGTTGCTACACTCGCGAGGTTACTTTGCGAACCATTTTCGGCAATTCTCGAAATGAAAGAAATTTCTTCTTTATAAGAAAGCACTGAACTTGAAATTCATGATTGTTCATTTTGGTTTCCGAAGCTGCTTCATTTGTGTGGCTCGATTGCAGCGGATTTATTCATCCATAATTCTCCGGGACCGCATGCTGCGTCTGAGAATAAGGAAAAGACTGAACATTGCGTGCTAAGTCCGATGAATAATGTTTCTGCGTTGCGTAGAAATCGCAAATTCGGAATACTGACTCGCAATTGGCACCTGACCATTTATTTTGCGGTCGCCAGCAGTGATTTGTGGGACGTGTATAATTAACGAATATATGCTGGACGAAAATAAGCTCCAAGTCTCACTTGTTAAGTGATTCTAGTCTTTGTTGGAATGCTTCATCAGGGATGACAAATCTCGTAGCAAAATGTTTTGGAGAATCTTCAACTTTTGTTATGAATGCAACATTTCTTAACTCAAGCAGAAAGTTGACGATTGATACAGATTTTTTATGTGAATTCTAAAACAAAATATGTAGAAACAGAATATTTGTTGCTTTTTGACAGTTTGACAACATGTCCGATTAAACATGACCATTTTAAAAATATATTCTATTTCATGATAATTTTATTTTGAAATATATTTGATATTGAGTATCTCATATATTTTCAATATTTTTTGTTAAATCTCGTAATCACCATATCAATATATTTGTGATATATATTTTCTCTATTTTGCAACTTCATCAACAATATCTACTAATATTCTAACACAAAAACTAAATGCAATAACTAAACGCGACTTATGAGGTATTAAATATATATTGTTTTTATACATTATATTATATATTGTACAAACGTAATATTAAATACTGTTGTTTTACTTCTGTATCGAAGTATACTTCAAATTATTATTCAAATTTGATTCTACCTCAGGACAGCCGTTTTTCAAAAAGTTTGACTGAATATTATAAATAAA
Source organism: Psix sp. ZL-2020 (assembly GCA_022817045.1). Lineage (NCBI taxonomy): Eukaryota > Metazoa > Arthropoda > Insecta > Hymenoptera > Scelionidae > Psix > Psix sp. ZL-2020. The sequence continues at coordinate 7,992 of JABFQD010003180.1, read as the reverse complement.
ATATTAGATTTTCCTCGATAATTTATTGCTGAAAGTTTCCTTGGTTGCCATCACTTAATCTCGTCTTTGACAAATCTGCGACCACTGGGTACGATTTTTGCAATCATTTTTCGAGCGTAGTCAATGGGTCGACATTAGTTTAAGCGTAGGAAGCTGGACCCGGAATCTATTAACGTAGCTCGATTCAAAGTTGTCGCATACTTGATATCACACGACTATCGATTACCTTAAAGCGCGACGACTTTTCTTGTTGAAAGTTTCTCTCCCTGTCATGACTCACACGTAACAAATATTAACCGGACAATTATGCGAATCGCATGGATGCTATAAATAAAACGCGGCTGCTATCTCTTCCTCAAGTTGAACAAGCGTAGAGCTCGTTGTTTCTTTTTTTATTATTATTTTCTTTACAAGCTGCGACTGCAGTGCATTCAACTCGAAACCCGCACAAAAGCCTTGTATTTGAAATTTACCTGAGGTGTTTTCGGAGATTGGAATTTATGAATCGAATAATTGATTAATGAAGTGTATGCCTTGTATGTTCTGTCAAGCTAACGCGCTGGAATTAATGCTGTATTTTGAGATCAGAAGGGTAGCCCATCTTTTTTCGTTTTATACAAAATATTCAATTACTTTGAGAATCCACATTTTAGCCCTACATGATAGTATTTAATTGATTAACAAAGGAACCTTAAAATGTATTTTATATAAAGATGAGTTTTTAAGATGAAACTGAATAATGCGTAGATTTGTTTAAAAAAGGAATTTAAAATCTTAATTAAATATTTAAAAAAAATTTGACTATAGACAAATTTAATTTTGCAAAAAATTAAGTATATGTTTTTTTATTTGTAACAGTTTTTTTCACAAAAAATACGAAAAAATGCACAAAGGTATATTTTCAATTATTCTATAAAGTTTAATAAAAAATAATTAGTATTCATTTGTCGCATAATACAACTTTTGATACAATGAAACAAAGTCAAGCTAGATACCTAGATACCTTCTTTATCGACATTTATTTATTTCTATAGAAATAAAACTTAATTTTAAAACAAATAACTTTATTCTACATACAATATACATTTGCTTTATAAGATATAAAGATAGTATATTTACGCTTATGTTTGGAAAGGGAAATCCTTCAAATTCGAGTAATATTTTTCTTTGAAACTGTCCTTTAAAGCTTTTCGTTTTGCGATTTCGAGCATCTTTTGAACATCTTTTCTGGAAATAAAAGTAAACAATTATTGATTTAAATATAACACTTATGAGTTATTCCATTATAATATATTATATTTATATTTATAATTAAATATAATTATTTAATTATTATAATTATTATAATTATTGGTTATTCCATTCTCATGAGATAAAATCTTTTTAATATACCTATAAGGCGCAGGAAGAGTTTCTTCTTCAAGTTGACATTCATATTCTGGAGAAGTTTGTATCTGATAAATTTTTCGTTTTATTATATCTATATCTCGTTTATATTCGTCTTGGATAGTGATTAGTGTTGATGGTGGTACATCAAAATAATACATAAAATACCTAAAAAATATATTTCTAAGATATTAAAATTATTTATTTAATAGATGATATTTATATTATAAATTTTACATATAATATTTTTAATATTATTTATATCTAATTCAAAAATCGAAATAACTGATTATTGTAAAATATTTGTTTCAACTTACTGGGCTTCTTTATGAACTTTTCCATGACTTGAAATTTTAAATGGAGTAGGTTTTCTGCCTAAATTATCTATTTTTCTGATAAACCCTCCTGCTTTAAAAATTGAATCAGCTACTCGTCTCAATGTTGCTACTGTATCCGGCTGAAAAAAAGTTTATAAATGTGAAATTGACTTCTTCTAACTGATATAACCAGTTTTTCTAAATAAAAATCTATATACAAATGAAAAAAGTGTTACTTGCATTTTTTGCATATTATTTTAATTCAAAGAAAAAACTTCGAAATTTTTTATGTAATAAAATTTCTTAATTCAATACTATTATTCACATAGGTTAGAAATACCTTTGACATAGTCCGGAGCAGTATCGGCATCTCGTAAGATGGCATTTTAAACAAATTTGTTTCTATTTCTTTAAAAGAAAATAAAATCTCTTAATAATATTTAAAACTATGTTCGTCAACACTAATACGTCATTTTTCACTTATAACAGCATATAAATAACAAAAACTTGCTCATTCGCACGTATTAAACATGAGCATCATGAAGTTAACCGCAACACAAGTACTTTAAAAAGAACCGTGTAAATTGGCGGGAAAAATAAATAGATATACAAATCACTTTATTGGAAAAATAAATTATTTATTAAAAAGAATTGAACAAATTATTTATATAGTAAAATTATATAAATGGTTACATCTTTAAAAAACAGTTGATTTTAAATAATGACATTTTATTAACTATGAAGAATTAAATATCAGAATTAATTTTTTCGTCTTAATCATAATTTTAACACTTCAAAACGGTTTATAAATTATATCTTCTAATTTTTGGATTAATTTTTTTCATCAATTACATAGACTATTTATGTCATCCGCCAACATAAAATGCAACGCAATTCACTTAATTCTCTTTTATTCGTATTTTTGTTTTCATACGTCACATTTAAACTTGAGCAATGACCTTCGTGACGAAAAGTTAAAATAGAAAAATTTCCCTGAAAGTCAACGATGAGACTTCTGTATGTATTTTAATCTTTTTAGCTTGGTCAAAATCATTTTATTAAAAAGAGCGTAACATATATATATGACATATATAATGTTAGGGGGGGGGGGAGAATTAAAGTATATATTTACTTATATTTTTTATATTTGGTACAATGTATTTGCTCGATAAAAATAATAACTAAAACCTAATTTAAATTGAATTTAATTATATGAATTATTTAAATAATTTATGTTAATGTAAAATTTGCATTGGTATAAAAGTAGTTACAGTAACTGATTTATGACAGCGGGTTCAATGATGACAGTTTGTCAATACATTCCCCCAAGCTTTTGGTGACCTATTTTATTTTAGACCACCATGGAGAGCCGACCCTTTAAATTTCCACTTGGCTTATACGAACCTAAATTTGCTTGACCTTATTTTTCCAGCGCAGCATACTTTTTTCTAAAACACTGCTGCTTTTCGTTAAATAGCCAATAAAAATACACTAAACCTCCTATTATAAGATTAACACAGTTAATTTGCAAATAAATCAATAATTACTCGAAAAAATATATCATCGTTTATGTAATTTTCTTAAAGTTCATCTCACTGCGTATTTTAAACTGCATTCTAAATTTCATAAAATACAAATTCGAAACTGTTCGTTAAATAAAACGTTAATCATAGATTAATCTTTAATGTAAAAAAATCGCTAAATTAAAATTATCTATTTGTCACGATAAGATAAAATATTGTTTTTTAAAATAATTTCAATTATTTTCTGATAATCTATTATCGACTTTGAGAATATATAATATGAGAAAAGTAATAGTGTCTATTTCAGTATTAAAAGTGACAATGAAAAGTTTTTTTTTCATAAAATGAATGTGAAAATATAAGAAAATACAAGAAAAACATTGTTTGTTGTATTTGTTACGTGAAAAATAACTGTAAAGGCGTCGCGTATGTAAGAAATGTTGACAACATACACGTAAGAATTAATCATCGTAATAATTATCATAGTAATAAAATAACAATGATGATACAATGGCGCTAATGACACATTAATAGTGATTTGCGTTCGAATGATCCATATAAACATACCGGTATAGACAAGACTTCTGATTCAACGCAAATCACTAGGCCGTAATTGGTGAAGCGATCTATGGATCGCGTGGTTCGTTGATCTATTCGATTCGTGGCTGAGGAAATTGATATTTTAACTCCTCAAACGATGGTCCAACCTTGCATCTAAAATTAATTTTCACACGTTAACAGAGTGTATTTTGACCTCTTACATATACATACAACATATTTTTTCAAGCGATATTTTTGAAGATGAACTAATGTTGTTTATACAAGTTGAAAATTTTGTTGAAAAAGGAACAGGCAAATAAATACAAATTATGACATCGATTTTTATGAAAGAATTTGATGCTCAAAATGTTTTAAAAATAAAATGTGGATGTGTTTATAGTAAAAAGAAAAAAAATGTTTATTGTAATTATTTGCTTTTTAATTTTGTATTGCAAAGTGCTTTTTCTTATTCAACAGTATTTTTGGCATTTTTCTATTGAAATTTTGATATTAATTTTTCTCAGTGTATATGTGAATCTTTGTTTGTGAAAACGATTTCTTATAAGTTAGCTGGTGGAAAATGAGTCACTGTTAAGCGAAAAATATTTACGAATTCTTTGTTATAAAAAAAGATGATAACAATTACGAGCTTATTTTGGACTCAAAAACTGCGTAGAAAACACCTGTTTTATGATATTTTTGGTTTTCTTGTATCAGCTTAACTCAAAATTTACAACCTCGAGTTTGAAAATGAAAAGAGATTGAGGAGGTGAAGTTAAGTCGAAAAACAATTCTTTTATTACTCGATTAGGGTGTTTTTGAAAACTACCAGAACATTAAATTAAAAAAAATCATAAATTCGAAATAACAATACTTCGTTACATTGTATTATTCTGGAAGAATTAATCATTATATAAAAAAGTGATTTTTTTGATAAATTACAATTGATTTTACACAATTTGTTTTGGGATATTAAACATAAATGAAAATATACATCATATACAATTTCAAGTTCTGGTATTTGTATACTTTTTAGGATACCAAACTAAAAGTAATAACTTTACAAAAATTCATTCATATGAATAGTTATTAAATAAATTATTAAAATAAAAATAGTTGTTAACTTTCAGTTAATAAATAATTTTTATTATCTTTTAAAGTGAACATTTTTAATTTTTCATTAAAATGAGTTTTTTTTGTTAGTATTTTAGTATTTATTACAATTTATGATCAATATTTTGATTTAATATACTTTTTCTTAGAGTTTGAAGTAAATTTCATATACACACAGACACACACACATTGTCTGTGTATATGTATATATCTTACCAATTATTTACCCTTATATTTTAAAAATATACAGTTATACATGTATTTAAGTATTTTGAAATATATTTAAATAAAAATATAAATTAAAATTTATATTGGCTATTTTGAGCGCAGGTCTTGTGATCATAAACTGGAGTCGCAAGTTCAAATCTAATCAAGCTCCTGGAGTAATTTGTGTATGAATGATTGAATTGTTTTAGAGACTTGAGACATACATGAAAAATAGTTTCGATAATATTGTAAAGAGATATGTAAACGAGAGCAAGACTAAAAAAACTTTTAAACAGTCAGTTAATAATAAATCTTTAATCTGTATCTGTAAATTGATATAAATATTAATTTAATTTTAATTTTTTTTATTTTTATACCTAATTTAATAGAAAACCTAAAATTTTATAATTCACATTATACTTTTTATGAATAATGATTCATTAATGACATAAATTGTCTCAGTTTGTAATTGATGCGTATCTCTTTAATAACTATTATACTTTCTTTTTATTCAATGTTTTTAATCAAATGAACGGCTTCAAATCACTTTAAATAAATAAAAACAATTAATACATATTGTACATCACAAAAAAAAACATTAGTAGCCAACCCCATACATGGAATGGGGTTGGCATAAGGTTTCATCTTATGTAACTTACACAGTTTGGAAAAACTTTGTACATGTGTAAAATTATCAACCTGCACAAGAGAGTTTTAATCTGATTTTGAACCCAGAGTCTTGAAAAAGTGTGATTTTTTTTCGTTCTTATTTCTCTTTCTATTGGAAATGGCATCAAGATATGTAATTTTAGCAAAAATGCTAACAAATTTAGCTTGGTTGAAAAAATCTAGAAAGATGAGATATAATGCATCAAGGGGGCCTTCCTTCAGAATGGCATAAATAAATGATTGGTTAAAATTAAAAATGGTGCCTAAATGTTTATTTAACAAATGAAAATATGCCAAAAAATGGCCGAACTAGAATCACTTTTTTGAGACGAAATTCCAACCGATTGAAATATTTTAGGCTTAAATTATTTGAACAATTGAAATTATTGAACAAAATTAAAGGATCGGTAAAACAGATTTTTGATTTATTTTTTTATTGTAAATTTATAATCATTTGAGCATGGCAATCCCAAAAAAAACTGAAAACCGACATTTTTACCTTTTTCTACATTTAAATTGTTATAACTTTGTTTATCATAGTATATAGCAAAATTTTAAAAATTTGGTATACAGGTCCCCAGAAAATTGTTTTCTGAACACTTTAAGAGCAAGAACATCAAAATCTGTTAAGATTTCGTTGAAAAACCGTTATTTTGCGTTGAAAAATAAGAATAATGAAATTTCGAGATACAACAGTTTAAAGTTTCGGAACAGATTTTTTTAATTTTACACATACGTGCGATCCTTGTGGAAATTGATTCCAGTTTATTTTTCAAATACTTTTTTTAAGACGAATATATTGAATTCTACAGCTCTGATAGCAGCAATATATAAATAAATAACATTTAACTGCTAAATAAACATTCGACATATTTTAATACAAGGAAGTGTCGAATACATTTTTTTTTACCTCAAGCTTTTTTTTGTCGTTTTTTTTAGATTTCGGACACTTACTCTAAATAAAATGGTGCAAAATTTCGTTTAAACTTTTTGTGTTAACTTGAGTGCATCTTAAAATCAGCTTTTCGTCTGTCAGTCGTCTGCATAGGTAAAATGTTGGTAGCCACTGCTGGGCGCAAATAAAGGCTCTTAGCGGAGTGTTTTTTTGGTCTTATTTTATTGGCACGTGCTCTATTATAAAAACACCAAGAGTCAGAGCCAGATGGACATATTTTGTCTTTTAATTTGGTGTCTGTTTAACTGTAATGATCTATTGTAGCAAAAATGACATCTCTTATTTTGTCCACATCAGGAGAATTTTTTATACCGTTCGTATAGTAACCTTGCAGTTTTCGCAAGTTATCCTCTGTACTTCTTCAGGGCAGTGAACAACCTCTTTCCAAAATGGTTGATACATTTTATTTTTTCCAAAACATGTCCAGAATAGATATTTAGTTTAGTAAAACTAAAAAAATTCATTTATTTTTTGACGAAAACTTTTTTTGATTGTATAATAATAATTAATAAAAATAAACGTTTAACAATATTATAAACAATAACTTTTACGTTTACATATCTAAAAACCATTTAATCAATTTCTATTAATTTTTTTGAACATTTTGTAAAAGAAAGACAAGATCATCAATCTTAGAAATCGACGTTTGATGTACGACATGGTCATACAAAATTATTCAAAAAACATAAAATAATACTTCAGTCCATTTTTTCTTTATCCTGAATGTAGAGGACGGTTTGGAGAGTTGACAAATTTATTAAAAATGAAAAATGTTTATAAAATTTCATTAAAAGTCATCATTTTCTAAAGGAAGGCCCCCTTAAGAAGGAATAAGAAATTTAACAAAAAATTGTTGAGGTCAAGTATTTAATACTGTATTTAATATAGTATTGAATAATTTGTTATTAATTATTATTGATGCGTATTTGTGGTTATTGGAATAATGTTTTAAGTTTTTTTTTAGTAAGACTATTTTTCATGATAGAAAACAAATGTTGTTCATGAATTTTAAAATCACTTCTAAACAAAATACCAGGAATATGATGAAATATTTGCCATTTATGTTCACTAAAAATAAATTTGTTTAAAATATATTATTATTTTATTATACACAATACTTTTATGCCTTGGTTTATTTCATTTTTTGGATAATTTTATTAAAAAAATTATGTTGTTAATTTAATCATTCAAAACTTTTAAATTGAAAGTTATAATGTAGAGTGATATTGAAATCAAGGAATAAGACATTATTAGAAAAGAAATTAAAAAAAGAAACTTAGAA
>JABFQD010003179.1:0-13708 GCA_022817045.1 Psix sp. ZL-2020 | reverse complement strand
ATTAATTATGAATAGAAGAGTCAATTTTGAAATAGATTTCAATAGTTAAAAATAAATTCAAATCACTGTATAAAATGTTACTTATTTCATTTAGAAATATCGATAAAAAACTAAGCTACCTTTTAACATTTATCATCAATATTTAATATAAAAGAAATGACAATTTTAATCTAGAATCTTCCAAGTGAATAACTGTATTTCTAACTATAAATCAGCAAAACAAATTGGTTATTTTTCACAGTAGCTCTGACAGATCACGTTGAGTGTTTTTTTAAACACTTCGTTTTTTAATTCAATATACAATATGAACATCTACTAACTCTCCTCAAAATCCATTAATTAATTTAATTAATTTTTTTTTAGTTAATTTTTCATCCTAAATCGTTTAATACCAATTGCAACTAAATCTGAATCACAAAAAAATATAACTTCCAATATTATCTTGCAATATCTCATTCTCGCTAAAAAATTAAAATCGTAATGAATTCTTCGAAAGTAGTTTGAATGATGAATTTTCAAGACTGTCAATTAGAATGGCGCCTTTTTGGAAGGTCCAATTGGGATGAATTTGATTATAAATAGGATTAATCATCACGCGGACAGTGCCAAATGAAAAAAGTCCTGGCAGCAAAGGCGTTTGGGTAAATCGTAGTGAATCGTCGCCGATCACCTTTACTGTAGTTAGAGTGGCGCAGTCGTCGCGGGTGCAAAGTACGTCCCTCGCGGCAGAATTAGCGTAGAGACTGTTTGCCAAGAGTGTACAGCAGCGCGTCTGGTGCGTAGTTAGCACAAGCTATGAACGCGGCCAATCGCGCGGCCCGACGTAAGGGGCACGTTCTTCCCCCCTTTTTTGTTTGCACTCTTTTGAGAGCCCCTCCGCCGGCCCGACGACATCCGCAGTACGAGGCACAAGTGTTTTCGCTCGGCCAAACAATAACTACTGCGCTTCATTCATGTTGTTGTTTTGGTTCACCGGCTGTTTACCGCGTGGATTATCAGTCACTGCGTGGTTTCTTGCCGGCGAAATTTCGTCGGCAGTTCATCAACACATCACACCAAGGTTTTCGGGATTGGGAACAAGACGCCTAAGTGACGTAACGACTGATAATCCACCACAAAGAAACGACTGACAAAATGGACGACAGATACTGTTATATGATATTTTGAAATGTTGATAACGCACACACAAGATGGCATTTTTGTAGCGCGCTTATCAGCCGCATGCGCAATACGGATTTCGAAAGAGCGCACTGCGTGTTGTCTTGAAAATGCGAAATTGTATTTTTATCTGCAAATATTTTTCACATTCTCAATCATTTTTCTCAACTCGCTGCGAGAGAGAATGAGAGGGGAGGAGGATAAAAAGAGAGGGTTAACAAGAGAGAGAGAGAGAAAGAGAGACAGCAAAAAATAGCGCTCTAATCCTAGAATAGATACGATTGATATAGATATACTTGAGGAACTGATATCTCTGACGCCTTTTTGAGAGTAAATTTTATTTGTTGACTATTGGGTAATGCTATTCAGTGGATCTCGATACATTATATAAGATAGAAAAAGTTTCACTGGCTGCTTGTGATTTCAAATGGCACACTCGTAATTGATCGTAAAGTACTATTATGTTTTAATTTGTACATTGTACCGTCTAGCGATCACCGCAATTGTTTGATTAATCACTACACGTGTGGAAATTAATCGCTATAATTAGTTTCAATGCCACACTTGAATTTATAATCTCCGCCGCCGTGGGCGCCGTTACTTAATACCATTTTTCGATTCTCAATCAGCGATCATATCGAGCCATTAAGAATTATCACGGAAAACCGATCGAAAATAATAATTCGGCGTTACATTTACAATAGCTTCAAGAAAACAGCTCTTTAGGTTTGGAGAAAACGCTGCTTTTTCATTTTATCTTCATATGCATCTCTCCCAGACAGTCTAACATACTGTCGCTGAAACGAATTATACATATCTCCAAAATGTTAATACGACACCTCTCTCTTCTGAAAATTCCGTCTGAATGAAAATCAGTAGAAGTCGAATTGGTTCCTTTCAAAAGACTTCCTTCCCTGGAGATCCCATTTGTGTTCCATAATTATAGCAAATACATTGTAGTTTTCAAAACTACTCGAGCACGTTTCAAGGAATTTTCTTTCAAATGGACCTTGAACAGATTTAACGATCTCATCACAATGAATAGGCAAATCATCGTAGACTTAAATCAATTAAATAATCGCGGATATAAAAAAGAAATATACATTCTATAAATTAGCCTCAACTAAACATGCAGGAAGCGGATTTCAAATCAACTCTAAACATTTCAAGATTCGCCTTCTGCAAAACATGAAAACCAGCCTTCCAAAACTATCACATTTTTCTCTCGCCCAAGAGAAAGCGAGGATTTTTTGAAAAATTACCAGACAAATTTATACGCCGGGCGAAGGAGGAGTGTCTTACATGTCATTCCGAGCAAGCAAGGCGATGATACTTGCGTAATCGTTACGCAGTACTGGATCTGGCCAGGGACTGGTGACGAACGCGGCTGATCGGCGGCGGTGCACGTGACGGCGCGAGCACGCCGAGTCGAGTCGAGTCCTTCGCGAGCGAGTCGCTCGGATTTCTCTTACGTCCAGGCACTGAACAAGCTCGCGCGCGCGCGCGCGCGCTCCAGCGATCGCCTAATCACGCGATGTTCCTGATACTCCTATTACCGCAAGCGACACCGGTTCAAGGACCCGCCTCGTTTTGATTCACCTCCTCCACACATTTTCGAGCTTCACCTTTCACACATTTTTTATTGCTGTTTAATTTTCTAATGAGGACGACGTGTCTTAGTTTTCGTAATAGGAAATTTTTTACGCCAGATGAAGTCACTTTTAGGTGGAAAAATAGTTGTCTAATGTTTGATATATATTGTGTCAGAATCATGAAACATTTGGTAATCGCGTTTAATGATGAATTTAAGAATCATATTTATACACGTACACATTTTTAGTATCAATGTCTGGTTTTATTTTCCTTGTGCATATTCTGAGAAATCCAAATTCGAATAATTATAATGAATATTCGAAGAATGGACTGATTGAATAAGAGGGAAAAACTTTCGCTTTGGTATATATCCGTCGCGGGATGAAAAAACAGCTAAATTATTGTACTTTTTCTGCTGGCGCATGTCAAGAGTGTGCTCAAATTTGGACACTTAAAATACACGGCTTTTGTTATAAGTAGTTTTGTTGCATTATAAATGTCCCTGAAAAAATTTTATTGCGATAACTTAATTTATTTATTACACAGATGATTTTGAGCTTGATGTATCTTTACGAAAATAGAGATCCGGTTGTAAGGAAAGATAACATTGCAGATAATGAATAAAAATTCCGCAGACTGGAATAAAAAACTTTTTTCCATTCTGTATGAATAATTTGAAATCTATTTACCATTTCTTTTTATGCTATAAAAATACAAAAATTAAATGATTCTTGCAAACATAGCGTTACTTGTACAATTTTTTTGATCCGATATAATTATCGTTCGTACGATTTAAAAATTAAAGCAAATTATTCTCAGTTTAGCTAGCTGCAAAAAAATAAACTCACAATTTTAATTAAACTCTCTTTAATTCTTCATAATTGATCATACAATTTCTCAATCTTACTACTTGCACTTGGCTAATTCATGGAAATGTACCAGTAAAATGTTTCAGATTATTAATGTCATTTTAATTTCTCTTAAACTATCCACTAATACAAAAATGTCAATTCAAATGTGTATAATTAAAAGTATGAATATACCATCACAAATAAACTTTACATATATTCCTAATACATTATATTTATATATTTGTTGCTTATACATCATTTACAGTTTAATTTATAAACACCAACAAATTACTACATTCGAAGCCTAATTCTACAATATTACAGCTGACAAAGTAAAACATAAAAAACGCATTGCAAAAACTACGATATATATTGTAAATGTTAAAACAGAAGTTGTGAAAAGTATGTAGTATTTGAAAAAAATACAATTTTGGTGAGTTTTTTCAATGTTTTGGTTTCGTAAATTATAAATATAGATCAAAACAAAAAACGTGATTTCGATTGTAAATAATATTAAAAGGAAAACAAAGTCTTCTGAATGACTGATGCACTGAACTATTTAACAGAACAACAAATTTATGTTTACGTCGTGTTTACACGTATCGAAATTTGCGTAGCGCTCAGCATTTTGAACGACTAACGTTAACATTATGTCTCAAGTACGTTATCGGATCGCAATCATGTGGTCGTTGATATGTTAAGCAGCGAGCTTGTTTTCGACGCCTTTGTACTCGATGGATAAGTGTGTAAGAAACTGCCATGTTTATCATTCGCGATGCGCATCATCTATAGAGAACATGTTTTACCTGGCAACGCCATAACTATCTCCTGCTTTTAATCAGACGCAACGTATATACACATAAAAACATCTAAGTCGACTTCAGATTTTGAAAAAAAAAATTTCAGTCTTGGTGACAGCAAAAATTAATCATATTCCAAATGCTGACGTCAGCTTCAATACTGTGCGACAGTGAAAAAATCACACGAATGAAATTAAGATATTATTATGAAAAAAGTTTGGGGAATACAGTGGCGTTGTTATTTCTTTTCTGATTGCAAAAAATAGAATCAAAAAGATGATCAAAAGTCTCATTTATTATTTTATCATATTTGAAATCCGATGCTGATATGTAAGGTAAATTTTTTGTTAAACCGTAAAAACAAAATGAATTTCAATTACAAAATTCATGTAATACATGAATGGAAGATTCAGTTTCACGTCATTTACTATTTGTACTCAAATTTAACAAAAAAATGCCACTATGACTACGTACTCATAGGATTGTGGAAATCTTTGACCTCCTTCTGAACCTGAAGTAACCTTTTGCAGCGCATTTAAGTAACAAATCTGGAAATCCGTTGCTTTTCCATTGTTATACAACTTTGTTATTTTGAATGAAAAATGAACAATACAAAGTTCTTTTTCCTCTATAATTTCAATTTCAAAATTGAAAATCTTTTATTTTTCAATTGAATTATTTTGTAACATAACCAATAATAACTATAACTGCGTTAGTTATTCCAAATTTGTTTCATCATTAAAAAAGTAAAATACAACAACTTTTATTTATTACAAAACTGGTATTAAAATTAATTTCATGTCGAAGTAAACACCATGTTACAAATATCATTGCAAAATTCAACCAACACTTTTTAACCTACATACATCTCGTTCCATGGCTTTTCGCTGCGCGATAAGCTCGGTATCATTTTTGTAGCCTTCGAACAACCTTGCCAACGCACAAATGTAATTTGATTTCATTCCCAGAATGAGTGAATGATTCTGTGCTTTTTCTTTTCGTTTTGGATATTCAGAACACAAGAATCTGACTCGGTCGTATGCAAATCAGCGGATTTGAATATCGCAACATTTTCGTAAGTAGGTCTATGAAGAAATGCTGCTCTCGTCCTTTTTTTGCCGCGAATAAAGACGATTCACTTCGCGCGAGACGAAAATGAAAACTCGTTGCAAGCAGGTACGGAATTTCTGCTGTTGCCGCGAGACGCGGTCGTCCCGAAATATCGTCTCATATGTCACGACAATCACTTTGTTTTGTTGCGACACGTGTGACACATGGACAGATGTAACGCGCTGCGTTACTTATACATGCACATACAAAGAATTGAGAGAATCGTTTACCACAGCAGCAAGTTGTTCTATTTACAATAGGACTAATAATATACAGGGGAATGATCGCGTTTTTCATGTTTCCGCAATTTTTCCAATCCTCATATTTGTGATTAAAACATCTGATTTGGAGATTCTGGTGGAAATCAATTAACTGAACTCGAAGACAAAGACTACACTTAATCGCTTTATCGAACTGTTTCTGATAAGAGAAAATAAAGCTGCGGCATGAAAATGTTTACTGCTGGAATTGTGATAATAAATATGATTTTATGATTGGAAAAAAGTTAGAAGAGCATATATAGTTAGGTTCTTTTGCAACTCTTGACATTTTACGATTTGTATGTTACCGATCTAACCTTATAAATGAACAGTGAAACTAATCTCTGCAACCATCTTTTGAGGAGTGTGAAACTTTTCAACTTAAAATGTTCATTATAACTAGAAATTAATTTTGGAATTTAATGGCGTGGATGATTAGTTAAGGAGATATATCTTTTCGAGTGAAATCCAACTAATTATTTAAGTGAATTTGATATTATTGAATCCGACTACAACTGGTTATCAAATGATAATATTTTAACCTTATAGTAATTACATTAATTTTTTGTCATCTTCTTTTACATTTATTAGATTGATTCAATTAAATCAACGTCACAATTGAAATTTGAAATTTTTAGATTTGACGAAACGTAATCTATATATCAGTTTTCAAATTATCATATCATATTTGATAGTGCTGTTCAACTTTTTGTACAATATAATTCGATTTTCGATAAACAAATGTTACTATTCATATTTTGGTCTTATCTCTGCTTTTTCTTTAACTTTCGTTTTCTTTTCAATTGAAAATATGTACATACAAAGATAAATCGAATGCAAAAATTCATTTGCAATATAGCATAAAAGTCTCATTGCATAAATCAAACATAATAAAAACTCTTATCCTTCGATTATATATATATCAAATCGGATATCATAAAATGCAAGTTATAATATAAATATAATTTTGGTTTCCGGACAGATGCGTTTTTAAATTCAATTTTCGTAAACAAAAACAAATCATCAAGTTTCACCTTTTTCAAACACCATCATCGAAAAAAAAATCAAGAAAAAAGCAACATTTGTTTTCATATATATAGAAGTAGTGAAAACAGCGAATGAAAATCGTGCATACAGATTGTGCATTGTGGCGTGCAGCTCGAAATGATAATTTGCATTATTTTATTATGACATTTTATAATGTTGCACCAAAACGAAAGGTTTCGCGTACTAGGAGCGCGCGCGCGGCATCGCCGGTGGCAGCTCGTGTGTAAGAATAGCGTGATTGCGGACCTCGCTCTTCTCACGAGAACGAACTCACTTACGCAATGAATTACTGAACGCGGGGCAGCCTCGACCTTTGAATCCTTCACTGGCAATACAGCGCACAGTTTCTTCAGCAAACGGACCGATCTGAGCAATTATAATGTGCGAGAATAAGTTCCGCTCGTGTATCGTGTGTAAATTTTCATCAGATGACAGAATTTTTTACCCGCTGCTCACCGCGCTCCGCGCTATTTCCCGTCCCACTTATTATCGCGCGACTTTTCTCGATAGACGCGTTTCATCAAGTACTAAATTATCGCGCGTTTGATCGAACAAACATATCTTTGTTCATGCCCAACTCAAAATCGACGTGTCATTTTATATATTATAAAAACATATGTATATTATATAGGGACATATATGAAACATAAATGCGCAATTTATAGATTATGGCATAAGTATTATATTAATAGTAAAATACTTATATAATAATTTTAAAGACATTCTGTAGGAAAATTTACATTTAAGTGTGGAACATAAATAATCATATATGTGAGACTTGTGTCAGAGAACTTGAACTCACTTGTGAGAAACGTTTTACGGACTTATTTATGTCATAAATGGTTCAAAAAATGTTCATAAATTGTATATGCCATACATACAATATTTCTGATATTATGTTTTTTGTTTGATATGGTACATATGAAACTATATATAGTTCGTGTGGTATCTGCATATGTGAAATTTATGTTTTTATATATTTATAGATAGAAACTTGATTTACTTTTGTCCTAATTTTGACATGAAAAAAATGTCTTCAACTTTGAAACTGGCGATTACCTAAACTGAAGGTCAGTAACTAAAAAATCGGTTTTGTGGTCGAAACGTGAAGTGAATTTAAATTCCGTCTGGAGTCAGACAAACGAGACCTTGGCCCTGTGACTTTCCTCATCTACGACAATAATCCTCCAATTAAGCACAGCTGATGTAACGTAATCGACGGAAGAAATTTCGATGATTAGTATTTAGCGCGCCGCGGTGCAAAAGACCTTCGCACGACACACTGTGAACGAGTCCTACAGTCGATTTAATTAATGTTACTTATTTGCATTTTATAATGTCAATTTTATTCAGTTAATAACGCTGTTATGCAATTGTCATGCGACATCTCTTTTATTAATTTGACCACTAGCTCGCTCCATAAATGGGAACAATTCAACGAAACTGAAAGTACAAAAATTGTAACAGCAACGCGAACACAAAGCCAACAATACGTGGACAACTTTTGATAAGTTTATCGTGCATGGTTCCCCGGAGGTTATCGCGCAGATTGTTAAGAGTATAAAAATATCTTTTGACTCATAAGCTGGGATAAAAGAATCCTAATTAATGAATTTTATTGCAAGAAAATAGGAAATTTGTTTTTCATTTCGTGGTGTAGCTCAGGGAAAATGAAATTTTGCAATTAATTAACTTTTCTTTATTTCAGCAATTGACGGAATAATTACGTATCAGAAAGTTGCGCCGTTCACAGTGGAGTTTTACTTACAAATGTAGTACTAATTATTTTGGGTCTATTATTTGCCTGGGAATTTGAAGTGTAAGAGCAAAGTATGAAAAGTACAAAAAAACGATCGGGTTTACATTTAGGTATATACAAGCAGGAGTAAGTAACACGAACAGGCTCTTTGAAGCAAATGGGCAACTTGTTGCATTTCAGCTTGTGACTATGCATTGCTGTGTTATATATTATCCAGCTATGTATTGTTCTTCATATCTACTCTTTATGTATTTTCCCTTTCGACGTCGTCTGCTTTTTGTCTTTTTTCTTATTTCATCACGCTTTCGCAATGATGTGCAATTATCAACTTTGAATCAAAGCATTAGTTGGTTTCAAAAAGAGAAAGAAAGGTTTCTTAATTTCATGTGATTTCTTTACGAAACACTGACTTAGTATACACTTTCAAAAATATAATTAAATGGTAGGACAAAATAAACATAATTAAAAGAACCATCAAAAAAAGAAAATTCAATGTTCGAAAAACGTTATTATCGACAGCGATCTAAGAAAGATATTTTGGTGTACTTATTTTCTTGATTATTATCTGGATAAAAAGTCGTCGAAAATTGTATCGTCAATGCATTCTTCTTAAAGCAGAAACAGCATTGGTCAGAAATGAAAATGACAAAAAATATTGATAAATTAATGAGGCATAAGTAGCTGATTAAGAACAATTAATTCGACTGATTTTGAGGGAATGTAAAATAACCAACTTTCTCTGCACAACAGATAAATGCAAAATTAAACCGTCGCATTTTTTGTCTATGCATTTTTTAATCGAAATGTTATCGAATCATAGTGTACTTTCAAACTTAATGAAAGTACCAAAAAGTTTTCTTTTTTATCTACATTTCATGACTAATGTCATCAAAGACTGTTGAATGTTAATGAAACTGCAATCACATGTGGAAGAAAAAGTGCATCTGGTGGTAAAAAAAGCACGATGCTTGCTCCAAATTAGCGTTATCTTTGGGGATCATAAAAGTTAGATCGAGGGGATGAGGTGGTTAGTATCCTTGCTTGGCACAGTAGGAAGGCGGAGTCGATCCAGCTGGTCGTGGTCCAAGAACGTTCTCCTCGCGCGTGATAAAACAGGCATCCTGAGAAAATTACCGCGCGATTACGTTTCCTCAAGCACGATCAACGATGAGGCCATTTTTTACCCCTTTTCACTTATTCCAGTGCTCTTTTTGCCCGCGAATTGAAAAATAAAGAATGTCTCTTGGCTGCCGACTGGCAACGTTCCCAAGACAATCGACTAACTGTTTTGTATTTAATATACCACATAAAGGAATATTTCGACAATATGCCGCATTATATTATGAAATATTGGAGCTATACAAAAAGGGTTACTTTGATGGAATAAAATGACACGTGGATGACTCTGTAGAAACTGCGAAACAATAAATAATTTGAAGAAACACGTAATAATACGGTGCAGGATATGTAAAAGGTACAGTTATTTACGGTGGATCCTAAAGATAAGAACCATAATTGTGCAGGGTTATGTACACGGTTAGATGGCGGTAATTTTGACAATGCATTTTCGGCGTGTTTACGTTCGGCCATTTAAATTCGCCCGCCATTGAGCGCGGCGTGTTATTTGTTGGCATTTTTCATACGAGGCTAAATGCTTTTAAACATTTCGGCTTGTCCTTGATTCGTTAATTCCTCGGTAACCCGATATCTTCCGTAGCTCGGTGCAGGTAACCGGATCTTCCTCTCCGCGCACGAAAAAAAGGTATAAAATGATCGGCGCCCATCTCGGTGGTCAACCAACCGGGTGTTTCGCATGCGAGCCGATCGCTCCGAGCGTCTTGCCGATCGAGAAAGTTACTTCTGAATGCCAGTGCCCGGGCTGCGGAATTTATTTTTCGACGCGAAATCGCGCCTGTAAAACTTAAGTGGAACGCACGAATTCCCTATGACAAAAAATGTACGCTCTTCGCAAATTAGCACGAAAGTCTCCCGCGTATGTAATTAAAGTTTTTTTTTGCACGCCGAAAAAAGGGACAAATGAATAATCAATTGGAAGGTTGAAGAAGAGTGAAAATAAGGACAATTGTAGATAGATTTTGAACGTCTATGCAGGCTGAAAATGATTAGAAATGTTGAACGAGAGTGTGGACGGATAAAACTGTTATATAAAGTCAGCGGAAGAGGCCTTGAAGGTGTCTCAAAAATGTGACTATCATTTTCAATGGCACCGTATACCTGAATGGAATTGTTAAAGCGTATAAATTATAATTTAATCGTTCTATCTGTGCAATTAAATACATTAACGTCAGGTTACATAATCAGGATATGTGTTGCGAAATCTGTCTCATAAAGACCAATCATTTTTCCAGCCATAAATTACCCGTCGAACTTGAGTACTCGAGGTGAGCGCAAATGCAATTTCAATTGTTAATCCACGTTGTTTAATTATTTATGAAAAATGAAAAGATGGAAGTCGAGCATGCGCAGAGAGTGCATTCCACAATCTCGTGACGTTTGGGACCAAAATTGGCAAGTCTTTGACCGAGTGCGCCACGTCATGTGGTGGACGCATGTCCAATCAGGCGAAAATTCAATGAGATCGTTTTCTATGTTCGAGATACTAAACAACTTTGACTGCAAAAAAATGTTCGGCCAAAATCATTATCTTTTATTTCAAGGCTGAACTACGCGTGCTCGCGTTGATCGAACACATCTTCTTATTTACAATATATTAAAATTCAGCTAAAAATACCGCAGCATTTGCAAAACAAAACATTTATATTACAATTCCAATCGTAAACTTTACAATTCAAACGACACTTCGACTAAATTAATCCTACAATTTATGCCGTTATAGAATTTTAAATTTTCTCGCCTTAAGAAAACGTATATTAACTGAAATGAAAAAATTTGCGGCAAAACCGAAAAATGGCCCAAACTGAGGAATCTTTTCAGTTTTGAGATTATAAGCTATTGACAAACCTTCAACTACTATGTTATCGAGCGTCATTGAAATTTTTTTTTCAAACTACGATTGAAGAAATTCGCGCGGAAAAATTGGCGTAAGAGAAGTATCGGGTGCATCGAACAACCGCGGAAAGGATTGGAAAACAAGACGAAGGGATGAAAAAGGCAGAAAACAATTCGTCAGATTGTCGAATGGCAGTTAGAATAAAAAGCAACAGTGATTTGCCGAAGTCGCGAATGGATTCGAATCCGCCAATTTTTCGGGCGCCGTCGTCACCCGACTGCACGATAATTCGGCGCATAAAACATCGAAACAAGTTTCTCGCGATTTTGCCGACAAAATTTGCAAACCTGCAACTTTTCGCGCGGCGTAAATCAGTACATTAGAGCTGCCCGTGTTTGTTTACCCGACCGTTCGTGATTTACACTTTACAGAAACAAAAAGTAGCGCAGTGTAGGTTGCTATCTGTCTCGTCACGTTGCCATTTATCGATAGACGTTTTGTTGCCGACATTTTGGCACTATAATTGCGTCCGAGATATTTTGCATATTTCGGATTCATCGCATTTTTGCCTCACTTTTTGCCCGATTATTGTTCATGGACAAAGTTTAACGGAGCAAAGAAGATGCGCAAAAACGAGTCTACACGTCTGCAATTGATGGAAAAAAATGAATACAGCCGAGAAGGAGACGTCAGAATGGCACCTCGTTTGAAAGTCACGGTCGCCTAGTCTGTCGTAAGGCGAATTACGTAGCAGGCGTGCCTATGCTACGTACATACCTAACGTCGCGCGAACGTGAGTCGCAAAACTTGATGAAGTGCACACTGTAATATATTTCAACGATCCGTCACAAGGTGTTCTGCCAAAACTGCAGTATAAGATGTTGCTTTTGAATATCGAAAGAAAAAGTGAAGTTCAGAGAAAAAGTGTTTCTTATATATTTTAGGCTAGAATATTCAAATGTTGATATTCAACATGAAAAAATACAGATGATCGTTAAATTTTAGCGCGAACAAATTTCGTCATATAATTTTATCAAAGGGCGCGGAAACACTTCTACGAGTCAAGGTTAAGTTGTAAAAAAAAAGATATTCATTTTGAAATCAATTTTGTCTCGATATTGAATACATTTTTCGTCAAATAGAATTGAGTATCTGTAAGAAAGTAGAATTGATTTAAACTATTAATTAACCATTTAGAAATTCTGGTAAAGTGCCAACCGCGACGAAATTGTTAGTATTAGTAGAGTGTAGATCGCTAAATGACAGTAATCGGTATTGTCCCGGTAATTAGGTTACTACTGTATAACTATTATAAGTTAGGCCAACGCTCAAAAGTTAGCTAATAAACGACTATCGACATAAAACAGATATAATATCTTTTAAAATGATTGATTCATAGGTTTTTTGCGATTCCATTACAATATAATGTTGTAATCAAATGTAAGTATTGATACGAAACTTAACATATTATGTCTAACTGTAGATCATTTACAACGTCACTACATCATACGAATTGTCAATTTGCGTCAATTTTAGAGTTAATCATGTTACTGCAACGAAAACAGAAATAACAATGTTTGTATTAGTAAGAGAGAGACAAAAATACATTTAATAATTTTAACGTTAAGCTTCAATCAAATGCCAGCCCGATTCGAAGTTCTAGTAAGAAATTTACAATAATCTTTTTTTGGTTAAAAAGTTGAGACATTTTTGAAAAATATGCATTGTTTATGTTACTAATAAAAGTGTTTTAATTGTCTATTTCAAATTGGACTGCCTTAGTTTGAAAAAACTTTTTTTTATAAAATACTAAAATTATTGATGAATTCTGTTCAGAGTCGAGTAATTTTAATTAAAGTTAAATAAATAGATTGCATTCAAATAAACAAAAATAATTATATAAAAGCAGTGAAAGAATACAGAATGAACATAAAATCTAATTGTAAAGAAATATATGTTGAATTTCGACACAACTATAAAACTGTTAGATTTCATGAATTATTATTAGACAGAAGAATGTATTTAAATACTATTTGTAACGGGTTGAAAATTAAAAATTAAATTGAATTGCCAATTGAATTAAAAAAGGTCAAAAACTTTTGATAGTAGCATATTCATGTATTATTTATCATTTTCACTGTGTGATTATTACTGGCTGT
>JABFQD010003178.1:0-13716 GCA_022817045.1 Psix sp. ZL-2020 | reverse complement strand
CAAATTTGGTATCATCGGATGTCCCCCGTCGAGACGAACAATTTTTATTACCCACTTTTTTTGATCGGATTTGTAGTTTTCGAGATATTTAGTTGTCTCAAGATAAAAAACTCACCCTGTATATGGTACTACTCAACAGTTTTCCTGTACGTTAATCAGCAAGAGATATATCTGTTGCAAATATTGAATAATATGGCCATTCGGCACATCCTATATTTTGATATTTTCCCATCTATGGAAAGAATGCGTGACTTTTTAAATTATTTTACCTTTGATAAGTAAAGTGAAATGTTTTGACTTAAATTTTTAAAATGACGAATGGTTATTTTTCAAAAGAAATGTAGGGCTCATAGCTGCTTTCTTCACAAAGGGTATTAATTGTTCATTTAACAGTTAAAAAATGCCTCAAGTTTGAGTACTCTAAAAAGACAACTCAAAAAACACTTTAGACGACGAATAGAGATGTGATTTCCTTGATTTTATTCTCAATGTTTATTCAAATTTTGATTTTAATTAACTATGTGCATCGTGTTGATTTGTCATTTTAATTTTTCGATTTTTGATAGGTGTTATTTATTTATATGTGAGGTGCCGTCTTATTTATTATTATGATTATTGCTATATATATTTATTTATTTATTGTGAAAAAAAATTGCATTATTTTTGTTAATCCAATTTCACCCCGATTTTCCACACCCAAAACTCTCTATGGGTAGTAGTTTAAGTGTGGAGGTAATTACACTTCAATTCAAAGCAAATAACAAACTATGTCTCTAGGATCAGCTGTGCGATCTTTGTATTTATGCAAAAGGCGAAGTAAAATGTCGTTAATGACTCGAGTCAACGCGATATGAGTAACAAGTTTATTCACACTACGAAGATCACATAAAGAAGGAAAACTTGCTTGAAGTAGTTTCATATAGTTTCAGTATTTTGGTGCGTTTGTTTGTTGCGGAATTTGAGATTGATACTGAAAGATATTTTTGTAATAAATTCTAAAACAGTTCATGATGAGTTAAAAAATAATTCTTAAAAATGTTTTTATAATAAATAAATTTGAAAATTTCGATGCAATCATGTGATATTGCACAATGGCGTGAGATATCTAGTGAATAAGTTATGGAAAATTATATGAATTAATGAATAAAGAAATTTAATTAAGAAACATAATGATTGTCGGAAAAATTACTCAAGAATATGCTCTGTTGAAAAATATTAAATTCTTACCTTGGATTTATCATAAATAGATTTAACGTGCGCTTTATTCTGAATAAAATTGTACATCCATTACATTATCAATGTTTTAATCATAATTTACTATTTTTTTTATTCTATTGATTTTTGCGGCATGATAATTTCGATAAATATGTTTTTCAAAAATAACTCAATAAAATTACTTAATTATAAGACTTTATTTCACATAATGTAAAATTGTTTTTAAATAATTTCACGTTAGGTTAACAGAAAGAGACATTGAATTACAAAAATAATTTTATTCGGTTTCTTAAATAGCTGATTTGTCGTCATTTGTCATGTTCGTTGTTAAATGCCCATAGCATAGTTGAATATGTTATTCCTGCTCTCCAAAGCTGTAATTTTCATAATATTGTATTAAAAAATTGATTGTATATCTTTATTGATTCAGAAGGGTGTTATGGAGAAATTACTTTTATCACAAAAGTACAGTTTGCATATAATTCATAAACATTATAAACATGTTAGGAATTCTCCAGTTTTGTCTTACCATAATCAAATGTTTCAACATAACATATTAAAAATTAGTAGTTGTTACATTGAATGCTGATTATGATTCTTTAAACAAAAATCGTTGAAAGCAAAAAAACATAATAAATGGAGTATTCTTATCTATATATTTTTTATATAGTTTTCTACAGTTTTATTTATAAATAGTTACTGCGTCATTAATATTCAAATATACTATTTCAGTGCTGAAATCGATTAAAGGAAAAAATCTTTACTGCGCACAGAGAGTAAAAAATTAGATGAATAAGATAAATTGTATCATATTGTCTTATGACAAAAGATCTCAGAACAAAAGATCAGTATTAAAGCATACCGCTTCAATACGACTCACAAATAACTATACTCACAAGTCGACTGGCGAGTAAAATATTTCGATAGAAAAAAAATCCTGGTTACATTTATTGAGTACAATAACGAGCTTTCATTTTAATGAAAGAACGCTTGCAAGGTTTGTGCTTGATGAAATCTTAATTTGTAATTATTTTTCATATTTATGGTTATCCGTTCAATGCCGTGAATGATTTCATATGCTCTTTTATTCAGCATACAAATTTTTTTTCGTTTACTGTTTAAATTTTTTTCGAAAAAGAATATAAGTTTGTCAATATTACATACATAAATCCAAACCATTATATATCACCCGGAGAGTCAAATTGATTTTACAATAAATCCTTAATTATTTATTAAAATTACTAAATCTACTAAAATCACGATGTTTCACTCACAATGTACAATTATCAGAAAAGTTTGGTCAATTTAATGAAAAGGATGTTTTGCAACCTGTTTGATAAATTGAAACTTATGAATTCTCAACCAAGAAAAGTCAGGGCTTAAGAGAGGTGACATTCAAAATTAATTCACTCATCTATACTCGTCCTCAACAGCTGCTGTTTATTAAACAGCAACATCAAAATTTCCGGAAAAAATTACATTTTAAACTAATTTTTTTGACTAACAAGCAACCATGACAGTAATGAATTTGATTCCTTACCGTATTAAACTCGATTCGGTTTTGATCGTGTAAAGTAATTTTAAAAAAATAGTGATTTAAGTATTTCCAAATTTCATTGCTCTCTTCCGCAGTTGAAAAATTCATTGCCTGACAATAAATTAATTGCTTGTTTTCTATCTTGTGCTAACTTTGATAAGCTAATGAACAGTTTCTGAATTCTAGCTTATTCTTTAAATCTGCTTGCTAGTACTTTAAGCCTGTTATATCCTTAAATAACTAACTCATGCCTTGTTTCCAATTTTACCTGTGATACTTTAATTCGTTATTGATTTAAACTTTAAACGTAATTACAAAGAAATCTATTTTTTTTAAATTTGAATATTATGTAATTAAATTTTGATTGAATTTTACCTGCTTGCGATTGGTATTAAATATTATACTGAAAATAATAATCTAATTTGTATTGCGCAATGAACGGTTTCACGAAATCAGGATGGACGATATACGGGAAGTTGTCGATTTGGAAGTTGTGAGAGCCGGAAAGGTGTTGAGTATTCGTCTGTTAAGTTAATAAATAATCTCATGCAAAATAAGTTAGATTTTCCGAATTTTGAGTCCAACTTGTCTGTATTCTCGTAACGAAAGTCGATAACGTTGTTGCCTAATAAATATTCTGAATTTTCATTTTACAACAAATGGCGGCCAAGGAACGGGCAATGGCAAAACATCATCACAAGGTTTTTACGCAGCCTCTTTCCTGCCCTAGGGTTGTGGTGATGGTATCGGGGAGAGACACTGGAGTTTTCGGACTCCCGGTTATGTAGGGGCGTCGTCTTGGTATAACTGTATAATCTATAGGTATCACAATAAAATCAATAGAAATACATTCCCGTCGACAAGGACTACACCCTGTTTGAATTGTCGGCACTATAAATCATGTAGATCAACTACAGAATCCTGGTCCGTCAATATCTGGCTCGCCGCTTGATGTCCCAGGGAACTATTGTGAAGATTTTGATCGGAAATTCTGTATCTTGTGGGGCTTGGAGTTGCATTGGCACCAACAATATGTAGAAGTCGCAAAAATTAGAATTAACGTTGATAGGGTGAAAGTGCGATGGTCTTCGGAAGAGCTGAGACTATTCGCTCGCTAAAGGCCAATAGGCATTTTGTATAGAATGAGCTTTATGAACCGATATCTCTTACAAATGTATAAGGGTGAGCGCATTCTGGAAGTAGTGGAGAGTGCGCATTGATCCCCAGTCTATAAAGACTAGGTGGCCCCATACGTTCGAGCAATTCAGCTCTCTAATGCGGAACGTGAGTCGAGAGTTGATCGATTGAACGTTAGTGGTGATGTGTCTGCTTCCCTACTGGAGAGAATAACGCTAGAACGAGCTCTCAGCCAGTGTGAAAGGGCAATATCGAAGTTGTACTCAAAGAGTACAACTGTCTTGGAGGTGGGACATAACCAGTTGGGACCCGTTAGGGTCTCTAGAGGTATGCGATAAGGAGATCCCCTTTCAAAAATCATCTTTTCCCTGCTGCTCGAGAAAGCCACGAGTGCCCTACAGGAAACGGTTGGGTACGATCTGAACGCCATACCCATCAACAGCTTGCGTGACACAGCATCTAGTGTCATTCACTAAGTTCAGCATGAAGTCATTACTCCGGACTACAGAAAAACAACTAGGTAATGTGGGGCTCTTGTTGAATTTTTCGAAATGTGTAGCATTGTCCATTGCTCCATCAAGTGAGGACAAGAAGTATAAAATTATTACAATCCTGAGTTACGTCTTCTGGATATATGTCGCTTACCGCAGCTGAGTCCGTTATAAGAGTTGTTATGTGCAACCGATATAATAACCGGAAGGTATGCAGTAAAAAAAATAGAGGCCAACGTGAGGCTTAGGAATCAAACCAGGGTGCCGAGAACAATTCCTTTTACATAAAATAATGGCGGTACTTTAAATGAAGGGATTCTCTTATATAGTGTGCCACCTACATCAGATCAAAATGATGATCAACAAAATAAAGTGCCTGATATTCTAAGCACGAATATAAATGCCACTATCTGCGAAAATGATATAGTAGAGGAAATAAGAGCTGATCTACAACCAGCATAGGAGATCAGTGAGCAAATGGATTGTTTGTTGCAGGACATGCGACAGCCTACAACATGGAACAGACATTCCGTATATATTTGATGCTTAGACTGAACGAGCACAAGTTCACCAGACCCAATAAGGTCTTGTATATAAAGTGAGACTGGTGGAAAAATCGGGATCAAAATTGTTCGATATTAGATGCAAGCGTTATATAAGAGTTCGATCGACGATTGCACACGAGATCGCCGAAGAACAATTTGAGTTTGGGAAAGTAAACTTTAAAGAAGATTTTGTGGTTTTTGTGGAGAATTTTCTGCAACAGTTAGATGATTTTCGAAAAGAAATAACAGTTCTCAAGGACGATATTTTTGATGCTTTATCTGACATGCTGATTTGTTTACTAAATTTGTAATACCATCTGGCGCAATGCACTTGGACAGAATACTAAACTTCGAAGCAGTTTCCGTGACCAATATTGTGAAGCTAAGTGTCAAGAACAAACTAGACATAAATTAATTTCATGTAGGCATAGAAGTCAAGAAAAACTTCGCAAACTACCGTTTTTGCCAGTATTTTCGCTGACTGAATACAACCGCACTTACCAATGCATATCCAACTACAAATATGTCAACTACCTTTGACACGTTGCGCGCTACACACTACCTGTTAACAATTGACCTAAGCCAAGTGTACTTTAGGCTCCATTCCAACTAAAATTCTGGCACTACGCCGATTCTAAAACATTGTAATGTTTTAGAATCTCTCGACAAAGCGGATGAAGTGAGAACACTCTGGAAAGCCAAGGTTTAAAACATTCAAAGCATTTTCAAGTTAAGGCTACTGTTTTATCAGAGAAGATTTTGTGTACTTTTGATCGATAATAGAATAGAATACCTAAATTGAGAGATTATTAGTACCGCTCACTCAAAACGCTAATTAGTTCTTATGTTGAAAAAGATCATAGCGACTGATGTGCTCATTTGTCAGAATTTCATTACTCGGTTAATTCCATAATAATTACAGTCCTTTTGCCTGTCTTTTTAACTGAGTTTCTTTATATACCGGCCGTGAACACATTCTTGTGGAAACGAGAAAAAATCTCAATCCAAAGATCATGAAATTAATCCCTGAAAATTTTGACCTTTCTAAACCTATTTCCAAGTCCAAGCGTATGATTGAGCAGAGTATGATTGAGCAAGAGTATGATTGAGCAGACTGCCTTGCGAGTCTCATTAATAAGAAATTTGTACGAAACCACGAAACGGCAGGTTTTGTGTTATTATCACTGGTAAGAAGTGTTTTTTCCATCTGACTCGTTGCTTCGTAGGAAATCGTACAGTTTGTCTAATGCATTTCACTTTTTCTGTTAAAACGGATAGTGAAGGACCAAAATAGAGAAAGCCGTAACATTAAGTTTTCTTTTTTTTTCTAAAAGTGACGAAAATCAGAATTAGGTTCATTAGTGAGACATAAACCGAAACAATATCCACATTAGAGTACATCGTAATTACAATGAATCTAGTTTGTTCTTCTCTACTGTGCATTTTATATTAGAATACAACTCACTTTATTTTTGTAACTTATGTGGAAGGAGATTCTAAAAGTTTTCAAATTAAAGTTTAACCAAATATCCTATTTCAAATTAGTTTTCGAAAATAATCAGGAAATTCTATTAGTATTCGAAGTCAAATTATATCGATCAATAGAAATATATTCATTACATGTATACCGTATGCTACCTGATATCTAAGATAATATTCTCAACCAATTTGTTTATAAAATGTAAATATATATTTTTATAAATTCTGCTGATAGTGTGATTTTAATGTATCAATTTTTTATACCACAAAACAGAATGAAAAGTTATATAAATTTATATAATTTTGTAGTAGTTATCCTAAATAAGTTTTGATCACAACAACTAATTCTTAACCTGAACATAAAGCTGCATTGATAAATCGAATATTCCGAAAGCAGTAATTATGAAAGAGTTATTGCAATTCATTTGCATGATGTTTATCGATAAAATTACAGATTTGGATTCACTTAACCATTGAGAGTTATATCTGAAAAAATTAATTGTCAGTTATGAAAAGGTATATTAAAATTCTCATACATTTGATAGCAAAATGTCATTGGTTTAATTTACAATCTTAAGCAATTTTCAAACAGAAAATTCATTTATTTAAATTAGTTAATAATTTCAATGAATTGGCTTAAAAATGCTGTAAAGATTAAACTATTTATGATATAAACAAACAGATTTAATTAGATAAATAATATAATCAAAAAGTGTTTAAGTATTAGATATTATATATTGGAGTCACCAGCATAGATGATTTACCGAATCATAAATTGACAAAATTCAATTTAGCGTATAAGGAACTTTACCGTATCGAAACAAAATAAATATATAAGCAGGTTTTATATTGCGTTAGATGTAATAATAACAAAAAGGATTGAAAGACGAGAATTCTAAATAATGATTTGAAATTAATATCGAGTATATATAATTCGAATGATGTAATAAACAAGTAGTACAGGAGGTATTTTGGCAGGACAAACAGACGTCCGTATCCCCTTAGAGTACCCATATTCAGCCTGATGGACGTGGGGTGTGGGATCGATCCCGCGGTAGCGATAAACGTGGGATGTGCGAGGCTACATAGAGGAAAATAAACGTATTCTATACATTTTAAAAAATCTCGTTGAGTGCGAGAATCGAAGACGATTTCTTTAGCGCTGTAATCCAATTTGCTACCATCTGATCAACGGAGCACCGTTGTCTTCGCTAGTTTATTTGTTCAAGACATTCTCGAGCTTTGACTGAACTTTAAATTCGAGCCAATGACCACATGTCGAGGGTAAATAAACGAGTGCTATGAAAACAAATTATTTTATTAATTATATATTTTATCGATATATTTTAATAAATGCAATGTTACATTTTACTATAATAATTTTGTAACTATCGAATAGACGGGTTATTCGAATGTAAGAAGATATATGTTTCATAGTAGAATTTAACACATCTACTGTTGGATAAAAAATCGTTGATAAAGATATTATTGAACGTATCAAGGCTAAGATCAATAGACATAAAATGTCCGAAAACTTCAGACGTTTGACTTCGAAGTAAATGATCGTACCATTCGAAGACTACAGTTTCGGTGGATTCTAGTAGAATGTTTTCTTATCTTTGGTGGAAGCCCAGAGTTGTCGAAGTAGTATTCATATCTATAGGGATCCACGTAGATTGCGATCCAGTGGCTACCTGGCTTTGTGTGGTCATCTGTGCTGAAGATGTGTGCTGCAAGGCAATTTCAAACTTCTGGAATCTTATTATCCACGTACACCCTAGAGAATAGTGGCGAATTGTTCTTCTACCTAATCACTGTCTCATGAGGTTCAAATTATTTCCGTGGTGAGCTGTGTGATCAGGAATAAGATCAAACGCGTAAAGAGCGTATTTATGGACATAATCCTTTCTCCTGACACAATTATCCTTATTAGTAAAATGGATTTTTGTACCAGAAAACAATGTTCGGTGAGAATCGATGTAAACTTAATTTTTAAAATCGGGTTGTAACGGTCGTGCAACGTGTAAATAATTAACTCCATGATTATTGAAATTGTACAGATTAAGACCGACAGCTTCGTTGAACACCTTCTCTGTCTATGAAACCGATGATGATTTTTTGGGTAGTTGCTCTAAGATAATGTTATCGACTGTTTCTCTGTTAACTTCTGAATGAATATCAATAGCTTTGAACTTGACGCATCTCGTATGATATTTTGCAGCAGAATTCGATAACGCTTTTGCGTTTGCCAATAAGAGTTCAGAGCTAATTTTATCACATATTACAGTAAGTGATGCCTTGATAATTTGCAAACACGTAGTATCGGCAGCATCAATCTTAAAGAACGACTTCCGTTAACGAACTTTGGTTCGTTTGCAATCGTTTTTCTACATCGTAAAGTAGGAATTTTGACTGACTGAATACATTTAAGTGGATACGGCGTATTAGGTGGAGCGTTTGTTTTTTAGGAACGATCGTCTTTGTTTTAATCTATCGTTATCTTGACCTCCAAAATCCAACAGCAGTAAACGTATGCGTTGTTAGGAGGTGATATTTATTTCTGGTTCAAATAAACATCAACTTGACTAAATAATCATTGTAAGAGATTGTTAACGGGTACTGTTCCAGGATCTATTGTTACGTCTTCCTTCTTTTAAATCATTTCAACTTTAATACTTACCATTGTATGATTTAAGTCTGGATTCTCATCACTCTTGACCAGGAACGATAAACTCGAGTGATTATAACGGTATGATAGAATCGTTGTAAGACGATCTATCACGATGTTCTTGCTGCTCAAGCAACAAAGATACAGAGTCATCAGAAAATTTTTCATATGTAGCGAAAAAAAGTTTACGTTTACTCGCATAACTATAGTATACATTATAGTAGATGTCTCTTAATGCTTATTCATTTTTTCTTTTTCAGTGTATATTCTTCCCAGATCAATAGTATAACATCTCCTTCGACATTATCATCACCAATCTGATAGTTTTTACTGGTCGACCTGGTTGTATACGGATTTACCGGAACCTCGCATGCGGACCATTTGCGTGATTTTGATAGTACGGAGACTGATATTACAGGAGTATGTAAACGCTGATGACTTCCCAAGTCTAAGAACCTAGATTACCAACCTATTCGTAAGGTTCCTTAATTTCACAAAGGAACCGAGCAAACTCAACGCGATCAACAGAGTCCTAATTTTTATGTGTCTTATCGCTTTGTTCACGATGTTGACAATGTTCGATATGGGAATGAATTTGTTTTGGATCGTAACTGTAACCTTTTTCTCCCACGTTATACGATAATTTTCAAATTTATGCAATGCTTGCAATAAGAGTTTTCCTTTTGTTTTATACCGTAGCGAGACGTTCTCGATGATTGCACCATCGTTAATTCGAGGTTATATTTTCATAATTTAAGACTTCTGCATGTTTGCCGACGTAAGATTTGAGATCGTGTAATATAACTATAAATATATATGTATATAACTATAAATACATAACTTTTTTACTGTAAAGTATTCGTATTCCTTCAGTTTTTTGAAAGGGTAACTTTCTTTGACTCACTGAACAGATATCATTAGCTTGAAACGAAGTTGTCGTTTCCATCTGTCGCGACAAAGTGCGAATAGCAGGCGTCCTCTGAGCCGTGTCGATAAAAAAAGAATGAAACAAATTCATTGGAGGTAAAACAAGACACGAGAGCAAACCATCTACGTGTTATAAATATTTTTATTTTCCCCCGCTAAATCTTGGAAATCATCTCCTACATAAACCTGTGGGTATCTCAAAAGGTATACTTGGTATTAACAAACTCCCATAGAGTAAGAAAATATCTTTTGAATTCGTAAAATGAGGCGATATAACCTGTGCGCCCACCTTATAAAGTGTCGCGGGGATTCGATACATGGGATCACCTAAGGTTGTTTAATAAATACGCGTCATTGCCTGCATGCGTTGAAAGATAGTCATCGAAACTGAATTTCGATGCAAAGCGATCAAATGGTTATCTTTAGTTGAAAAAAAATTAAAATCATTTAAGTGGCATCTTCTGATAGGCGATAACCGTTTGCGGTTATTGCACGCCTGTGTTTCTTTATATAGTTTTTTTTCAAAAAGGCTATTACAGTTTCAGCCTTTTAGGCTTCTCATTGCAAAACAAACATAATTTTTGTATCGTTTAAAAACAAATCTGGTATAATTTTATTCTTTTCAAAAACATATATTATATGCTTTAGCATTGTGTGCAATACAGAAAATTTAAATAAAAACTGACTTAATACTTTGATACGTTACTGTTGCATCAGACAGAAAAATATTGCTAAAAAACACATTAATTTAGTATTTGTTTGTATGGGTGCTTAACATTCTCTAGAATTGTATCTTGTCGCGATCCAAAATCATAAAACATTGACAACAACTTTTCCTCGCTAGCCTGCGGTCTTAAGGATTTTATATGACTTGTATGACTCTATGGTCCTTTTTTCGACAGTAAACACACAAATTTTCACAACCAACATGATCTTTACCGGTTCCCGCAGCAGTAGAAATTCTCGCTACACCTGCTGTGGACCCCACCAGAGTAAAACGTTATCAAAATATCACCGTCATCCCACGTATTGGTGGAATGAAGAATTTGCTGAGCTCCGAAGACGTTGCCATCGAATCAGCGAGTAAGAGAGCGTCCAAACTTCACCGTGCTACAGGAGGAGTACAAGACTGCGCGCAGGACCTTTGATAAAGCGATTAAGGTGAACAAGCGACGATGTTGGCGCGGACTTTGCAGACCATCGATTCAGACCCATGTGATAAGTCCTACAAGACTGTGATGGCAAAGCTGAAAAGCTTTCCTTTGCCCACGTTTCATTAGAGAGAGACAAGAAGCCTCAGCAGCATTGGGTTGTTCCATAACAACGATGAACATCATCCCAGCTATGATGGCAAGTATAGATAATTGGAACACGGTGTTCACTTTTGCGGTACGTGTCCTGATCAAACTTAGGTCATTAGAACGAGACCAACGAAGACTAATAGCAGTCAGTAGCTGATTTGCCTAGCAGAGAGCTAGTGTAGCTCCATACACCACATTGCTAATGCGTGACGGCGGTTCCGCAATGTGGTTCCAAAAGGCGCAGGGGGTGTTTCTTAGTGGGTAAAAATCCCACACTACCAAGCATTTTCATCTGCATGGTGATTTCACATTCTGATTCCAGAAGATTTTTCACCTCCCTCAAAAAAAACACACACACACTGCTTTTAACAGATTTAGAAACATCTTACGAACTTATTCTAAGATCATTTTCGTAATAGATTTTAAAAAAGGCATGGTTGCAAACATTACAATAAACTGCGTTATAATTTGAAATGTCTACGGTTCGCACAACTCATGAAAAACGTTCCTAAGTTATTAGTCTCCCATCAAATAAAGGGTCACCACTTTTACCAAATCACTTGAGCTCTGCCTTTCTTACTGAGCCTGATCTTTTAGAAAAAAAACCGCGAGCATGTTTAACTTTTCCTCAAGTTTGTCCTAGAGGTTCCTTTCTTTACTGGCCACTCAAAATATAAGTTTAACCTGCAACTAACGCTCGTGGAAGAGAGACTGTAATCGTTAATGATGGCTAAAATTGATCATTTTCGAATGCTGTCGAGTGAAAATTTTTTTCAACAAACCTCCGTAATACTCATGACTACGTTGTAGGTAATCATTATGAGTAATTTAGGTTGAAAGTCTCGTAAAGGTTGAAAAGATATCCACTTGATACCATGCTCAAAATTCTGAATCTCACAAGTCAAACCAGTGTAATCGTTTGCTTAATAGTCTTTTGATATTTTACGATAAATGGCATTTATAATGTTGTTTAGTATTGTTTTGAGCTATTCAGGGCTATCTGGACATTTTATTCAGATTATTATTTCGCCTCCGTAAATCTCAAAATTTTCATAATATTCTTTTTTTTCAGTGACAACCACATAAGCAACAGCGTCATTTTCCAGTCGTTCCAGATTGTGGTTATTGTTTTGTACACGTCTGCACCCACTGCCTTCCTGATCTGTA
The DNA here is from genome assembly GCA_022817045.1 of Psix sp. ZL-2020. Taxonomy (NCBI): domain Eukaryota; kingdom Metazoa; phylum Arthropoda; class Insecta; order Hymenoptera; family Scelionidae; genus Psix; species Psix sp. ZL-2020. The sequence continues at coordinate 1,249 of JABFQD010003178.1, read as the reverse complement.
AGAAATAGTTTTTTATTACTCTTTCAATCTTCTTATATTTAAGATAAGAAATATGTACGTATGTATATAAATCGCTGAAATTTTAACAAACCTCCTAGAAAGATATATGTGAGTAAAACCACAACTAGTGTGTTAATTATCGAATTTACTACCAATACTTACTTTTCCACGGTAAAAACTCGACATTGCTGACTTATCATCATCACTACTGCCTTCATCTATAATCAAACGAATGTAACTGTTTTACTGTGCTATCTTGAGTTATCGGGTATTTCGAAATAGGTGAAATATTAAAATCTCATTTAAACTGTTCGTTTCGCTATCGTAACTTTCTATTTGTTTTCCACGGTCGCTAACAGGATCTGAACAATAATCGATAAATGTATTATCTTTTGAAAATTAATGATGAATGTTTTCACCTTATTTAATTACCTTTTTCTTAATTGTTAAATTAGTTATCTTACGAAAATGGATAAATTATAGTTTGTTATTTTCCTAACTTAATCATGCAGCATGCTTAATCGCGATTCTTAAATTTACACGAAACAGATAGTCTAAACCTTTTGCAGCTCTTTGTACATAAATTATATATATTATTTCGTTAAAATGTATTCTGCAGATAATCTTTAAATTAAATAATTTGCATAACTTAGTACTCGTTAAAGTATTTATTTTAATAAGGGATTATCGTAATAAGGGAAATTTTATTACATTAAAATAAAGAATCATTTGCGTGAAACGATATTCTTCACCCCAAAAAATGACGATCAGCTAAGATTTTACGCAGTGATTTACCCATCGACACCGGTGTAAATATTTCATTTTTATTGCATTGCGAATTGTTGAAATTGTTATTAAAACTATTTTACATTTAATAAGTGTTTTATTCAGTCTACTTACATGGCAAATTTAATTCTTTCATTTTCCATTGCAAGATCGTCTCCTAATGAACAGTAGGTACTTAGAATGAGAATTACAAATATCAATTCTGGCATGACTAATATACTATCATAAGGAGAATCAATGATTAATTTCATCTAAAATAAATATTTAATTTATTATAGGAATTTTTATAAACTTCGAGAATACATTTTTCTTATATAACATAAAAGATATAACGCGCAGGAAATAAAATGATAGGCAGAGTTTATTAATTTCCTGTACATATTTCGTCTACATAAGAACAATCGATGTTTAATTCAAGCTAATAATAAAAACGAAACAATAAATAAGCATTATATAAAGCTTT